>JAMKCH010000720.1:0-66046 GCA_023653785.1 Ophioderma brevispina
CAAATTATCACATGACCGCATGGCGGTAAAAAAGGATACACACAAAAAACTCTCCGTCGGAGGTATAAATCCACGTTAATTTTGCCGTCCAAGAGTGCTTATTCCTTAGTATAATAATCCTTATATATCCAAGGTAGTGTGGTAGTAGTATTAGGAGTATTCCGCAAGAGAAGACACAGTCTTATATCAATATAATCTCAAGTTTGGCAGTAGTAAATGGAGCCGCGACCGGGACACGTCCGTTCAGCTAGCTGGCCAAAACGGAACTGAGGGAGAGTAATGGCCGACAGGTGTGACCTGGGGTCACTGGTAGGGACGTTCCATTTCTCTATAGGGGTGTTATTTGTATTTTGGGGCATTTCACTTCTCAAGAAGGAAAATGCATATGTTTCAGTCAACATTGGTTTAAAGGAAATCAGCTCAGTGTAATGATTTTACCCCCTTATCTATGATGTTCAAGATAACACATCAATTGGTTGATATTGACTGGCAGGAATTTCTTGCAAAACCCATCCGCCAACTTTCGCGCACCCATATGTTATCTTACCGTCGTCAATTGGCTAAAACTACGATATATTCAAATAGCTTTTTTCCCTGGACGACCAGGCACTGGAACAACTTGCCTCACCAATTACTTGACATTATTTATTTCAATGCTTTTAAAGAGGGACTCGCTGACTTCGTTAATGATGATGGCAACTCAACTCACAACCCACTAACCAGTTAGTGTCTGGGTCACCAAACTCTAGCGTGATGCAGGAACCTGCTTTGTTGGAGTATAAATGATCCAGATCCAGGCCACAAAGCAAGAGGGTTGTGACTCTCATATCATCTGAAATAATGGCCTAAGTACTGTATATCGAGGGTTTAGTGCAAGAAGGCCTCATCTGCAATAGCTGCCATTTGTCAGTTGTGTTCTTATTAACGGTTATACCTGCCAGATCTAACATGTGGCAGCTATTGCAGATGGGGCCTTTTTACCCTAAACCCTCGATATGTGCCTTGTCTTATTTGCAGTTTGATCTTCTCTTCAAAAATATTAGAATTTTGTAAAAACAATTTAATGATGGCTCCAGCCTTAACATCTCAAATTCACAGACTCACTTACCATCATTCTGTTTGGTGTCAGCCAATTCTTTAGGCTTCTCCCACGTCGACTGCATAGTCCTTGAGTTGTAGTAGTACGGCCTACCGTCCGCAGTCTTGAATTCAGACCACTCACTCTTGGGACCCATAGCACCAGGCATGCCTGGAAATGGTAGCCTAGGGAAACCACCAGGGAATCCAGGGGGAGGAAAGAGACCTGGTGGAAT
The DNA here is from genome assembly GCA_023653785.1 of Ophioderma brevispina. Classification (NCBI taxonomy): domain Eukaryota; kingdom Metazoa; phylum Echinodermata; class Ophiuroidea; order Amphilepidida; family Ophiodermatidae; genus Ophioderma; species Ophioderma brevispina. The sequence goes on from JAMKCH010000720.1 coordinate 1,314, forward strand.
ACCTGGTGGCATTCCAGGAATCATCCCTATGATGTAAAAAAAGATCAGGAAACATATTTAGCCAAGTGTTTACATTCCGGTTTATAAAACAGATAATCTTGAAATTGATAAGCCTAATTTGTTAATTGCATAAGCAGCAGCAAAGTCCCCCTATCCTTCTAAGAACTGAATTACTCAATTGCTATGTATACATGTATCTGTTAAAATCATGTGATTTGATAGGATGCGGCCAAGATTATACATCAAGAATCCGACAATCTAACAAACAATACGGTGGCTCACAGAAGCCAAATCAATTTGGAGCAAAAGACAGAAAACCGTGAATAAGTAAAAGGGGCTTACAATTTCTTCAGAAAACTTATTGTCAGCTCAAACAACAGCAACCTCAAAAAGATGACATCACACGTGTCATCAATAAAAGGTACTGTTGAGCTGATCTCTTGGCCAGAGTGCACAAAACTCTTCATAAGAGCCAAAATATTTTCACATGCAAGTATGTTCAATTTGGATTTGAGCTACAAATTTAATTTCCCAAGTCTCAAACCTGGGTAATACTGTAATACCAACAAAACTTCCTTACCTGGTAACGGCATAGGCGGCATTCCCGGCATCCCGGGCATCCCTGGTAACCGTGGAAAGTTCGGAGGCATCATGGGTGGCATTCCCATCATGCCCGGAGGACCTCCCATAGGAGGTCTGTTGGGCGGTCTGGGGAGGCATCATGGGTGGCATTCCCATCCCACATGCCGGAGGAACCTCCATAGGAGGTCTGTTGGTCGGATCGCATGATTATTCCATAGGATTATTCATAGGATTACTTATAGGTGGTGGCATAGATTGGGCAGGCTGTAATCGTTGAGATGCAGTGGTTTGTGGTTGTAGCTTGTGGCGGGGGTGCTTGGTTTCTGTGGCTGTTGTAGCTGTGGTTCCCGATGGTGTGGCCTGTGACATAGAGGACAGAGAACAACAGTCATAAAATCTTCTATAGTGACTGTAAGAACCAATAGTCTAATTCCCTGACTGGCACACGCAGGAGCTTTCATTCACCAGCGTAGGTGTGCAATACATGTACACTGGTAATACGGGGTGGGGAATGAAGGAATTCAACTTAGCGGGCAAAAAAAAAAAATTTGTGTTTCCCCTTATGCTTTCTTTCAATTCCCAAAAAAAAAAAAAAAAAATTGCCAAATTTTCCCCATTGCCCTTACATTTTATAAATTGTTTCTATATTTAACGTTCATATCAGCATTTTTAAAATTTCTTCTTTTTTGTACTCTTTACTGATTTTTTAATCCTTTTGGGCGTAATATAGTGTTCTGCTGAACAACAATACAAACAAATGTATATTACCAATTTATGAACCACTTTCATACGGACAAGGCAAGGTCATCTCCACATATAGCGACCACTGCCAGAAAGGATTTTCACACATTGTCCTAAATTCCCGGGTGTAAATCTGAATGAGGATTAACTACCCAGTTACACTGGAATCATTTGCTGTTGTGGTTTGTCCGTCGTATTAGTTCATCACCCTGTGAAGTATTCTCCGATCCTGATTCTGACGATTTTTGCTGATGAGTCGTAGAATCCTACCGTTCACCAAAAAAAGTTCAGTTGTTGTCGTGGCAACTCCTGCGGCGGCTGCATAGGCCTGTAGGTCCGACTGCTTCACAACCTTGACATTTTCTGGTTTCGTCCATTTTTGCTCTCTTGTCTTGGCATGGTACGAAGTAGGCCGGTTGGGAAAGAATTCTTACAACTGAGTTTTTTTTAAGATTATTGATGGTGTTTTATCATTCTTAATAATGAACCCTATCCTCATAGACCTCTATTATAGCATATATATGCCAAAGACTTTCATTATAACCCTAACGTGCACTGGAATGTTTCCCAGGCATGTACCGAGTGTCGCCCAACATCGCAAAAAACACTACTAGGATTCCCAAAATGTCATTTCATAAAACAAGACAAGATTTTGTCTGACCACGCGCTAGTTGAAAATTCGCGCTAGTGCTAGGGATAGTATATTGTTAATGCATTAACGGACGGCACAGTAGCGTCATACACCTTCACAGTACGCTTTCATAATGTGTATTTCCTATGCATGTATGAATATGACGCAAACCTTGCCGACCTATCGCATAACACGTTATACACGAGCGCGGTTTTTTAAATAGCGCCTGGTCAGACTAGTTGGTTTGAGTCAATTTTATATAATTTTGTTTTGTTTTTCGGATGACACCACTCTATATGTGGTCAATAGATTATTTTATGGAATTATTGTATAATATTATTCGTTGTACGTACTGGTTCTCCTTTAAACGTCAATAATGTATGACACATATCGCTGTGTGTATGTGTGCAGCAAGGTCCTAAGTGCAATAGCTGCTGAGAAACATTTCAAGAGCCACTGAGCCAAGGAAATATAAATGAGAGTTATCTAATACATGACAGCACTCCAGATGTATCATATGGCAGCTATTGCACTACAACCTTTTTGCCTCACTGCGATAATCATTCTAAATGGTCTCTGTCTAGCAAAAGCCCCTCCCAATTCCATCCTTTCCTTGTGGCTTGTTGTCTCCACCCATAAGTCTTGATTTGGGGTCGGCCACAATAGTCAGCTACATCTCTACGTGCTGATTGCGGTGTTATGGGGGATTTATTGGCGCTCAGGGAGGGTGCATCCCATGGGCGGTGGCAGTGGTGGCCTCTGCAAACACAAAGGAAAAAGTTGAGTCGAACGAGATTGATTTTGATGAGCAAAACCTAGAATATGGTAATGAACGACTGTAGTTCACCAGTAATAGAGCAGAGAGTTCTGTGGCCTGGTAATTGGCGGTTCAATAGGAACTCATCAATGACACAGGGTAACCACATTCTAAATTTATCCAAAAAATTCCATGAGTTTTCTTCCACACCCCGAAATACCACCTGTGCTACCATCGTAGAATTTTGTGGTGTAGTTGGATACCAGAATCTATTATGATGGGTACTCACAGTTTATCATATTGGAAGAGCCAATCAGGCTTCCGGCAGTTCAAAACATGTTTTGCTTTTTCTTGAGAGAGTAACAGAGGAGTAGTCCATTTCCTGAAAATCCCAATTTCAACCTATGGCAGGCCCAAATTAGTGCGCATTTTCCTACGCAATTTTATTGTACAAGACCCCTTCTCAAAAATAAACTGGTACTTAAACTTGGGTTTTTTGATGCAGTTTCTACCTTATTGGAAACGTATAGCTCTGCCTGGGGGGGGGGTTCTAAAGGTTTGTGGGGTACCCATGCTCGTTTCCAGGGGTCTGACAGTGACCCTAACAGGACCAATTTTAAATGAAATTTTTCTTTTTTAAAGACAATATCAGTAATTCATTAAAATATACCCCTTTTTCGGTGAAATATACCCCTAACGTTACAATTTTGCGGTAAAATTCTACCCCTAGCGGGCCTGCTTTCAATACGTGAAGAAAAAATATACCGTTTTAAAGAACCAATATAGAGAAAAATAACACTTGTACTACTGGCTGGAAATTTTACACACTGCGGGTTATTTTACTGACATTTTAAAGTTTATTTTCACATTTTTGTCAATGAGCCAGTCACAATCTTACCTGCATTTGATACCCTAGCGGGACTAGAACTTGATTAGTCGTGAAGTTGATACCCCTAGCGGTAGTGCCCGCATTGTGCAGCTATCCTCTTTTTTTTGAACAGGCATGGGTACCCGACCAACACCCAAGAACCCCCCACCCCCCCCCGGGGCTCTCAGCATTGATTTTTTTTTTACATTTCCCAGATTTTTTTTTTTATTTATGGAAAATCCAGAAATTTCTGTGAAAGTTACATCTCAGGTTCTTTTTACTTGTTTGTTCAATACTCCCTTTGCAAGTTTTTAATCACCTTTTGTATGAAACGTATATAACTTTAATAGTTTTTAAGTGCGTGGTTTTCCGATCGGCTTTGGGACCACGACCCCGATTTCCACTACCCGTAAGTAGTATCGATTGGATCATATTGACATGACCGTATTTTTCCTCATTGTCATCCTGAAATTTGAAGCCTCATCGATTTCATTCCCAGAGTGAACAAGAAACAGCCGTTTTAATGGTTAACCATCAATTATTAGCAACATGTAATGCATCATTGCTTCTAACTAATCAAAACCACAAGTGTGTTTTCCATGATACTTGTGGGGCGTATGTGCAAGTGCCAGGGTCTCATATCAAGTAGAAAACACATAGACATAAAGTCGGAACACGCACCTTTTAATGGTGATGTATGTTTTGTGATTGATTCAGCAACAGTCTTAACCCCATGCATATTGGAAGCATATTGGAAGGTTTGGTAAGCAGCCTCCTGGTGGTGGTCCTTTCGGCATATTGGAGTCATATGGCGGCATTCCACGTGGCATTCGATGTGGTGGGGGAGGGCCCCTCATGGGGGGACACCCCGGAATTGGAGGATACGTGCCACCCCCCATGGGTGGCCTGCCACCAGGCCGTACCTCTAAACCTGTGGTGGGGAGGAGGTGTCCTCTGTATCCAAGTCCTTGGAACCTGTGAAATGTTCAAAAAATCTAATTGAAACAATTATGTATTTGGGTTGTCTCTTCTCTTCTCAAAATGGTATAGCATCCAATGATTCTTGGATGCATCTTTAACATGTACCATGTACTGAAGTAGTTAATCCGTTAATATTGTTTTGTGTGGGTTCATCCTCTTGTTATGGACACACCACTACATTTAATGATCTCAAAACAAATTTAAAACATTCCTATTTCATACCGTTTCGATTTACACTTTTCCCCACCTGCTATTTACAGTTCTTAAGCTTGAAAAGGAAAATCTATATTTTTTGCTATTTAATATACATAGAGAGATTTATATAGCGCCTTAACTATTGGCCTCTAAGCGCTTTCACAAATGTCGCTGATCACTGTCCCAACATACCAGAAACACCAGTTTACATCATTTTCAAGGAGCAAGCAGATCGTGATCAGCGCTTCTCTTATCAGCAAACATACATCGAGAATAACCTATCGCAGCCGGACCAGCTCCCCAAATATCGCATGGGGAAATCGAGACAACCAAGCGGTTAATTTCTTGTCCAGGGAAATTACAAGATAGACTGAATCTCACAGGGCTGGAACGCACGCCTATACGCATGGCTGATCATACACTGGATCGAGCGCTTCCTCTTGAGGCTATCGTGTCCGCTTATTGTATAATGCCTATACGCATGATGAGCATACCTGGAGTCGGGCGCATAGCTTTATTGAGCTATCTTGTCCGCTTATGTGTATAATGTCATTTTTGCCCCCCCCCCCCCGCCCATGCACATGACTAGCACAGATGCAATGTAAGACTGTTTAACAGGTCTAATATAATAAGGAATGATCAAGAAAATGACCATGTATCAGACATCATTTAGGTTTTGTGAGAACTTTGTGAAAAAGTGAAAAACTCCATCAAAATCACAAGGCAAAATGTAAAACCTTAAAATTAAATGAAAATTTGAACTTTTTGTCGTTGCGGACTTACGCGTCCCAAATTTACCCCCTTACCACCTATTTTATAGATCTCTTTGTTTTTTAAACACATAAAGTTTTCATGTTTTCAAGTTATAAACTAAGCAGATTCTGTATATGCAGGGGGGTAGCGGTAACTTTTCAAACAAGGGTTCTCACCCTGACTCCTTAATTTTGAAAAACTGGGGTCTTTTTCCAAAAACCAGGTTTTTGAAAATCAGTTTATTTTTATCCCCGAATCCACTCTCCCCTTCCATCATGCCTTGCTGTGCAAGCACGGGGTGGTATACAAAGTGATGAGACACAAAGATACTCCCAGGCATGCTACTTCATAAATAAGAATCCCATTCCCAAGCCAAGTAGAGATTTTGTAGCTCGGTGTTTCTTCCCTGCCATGTTTCGAAACAGCCGTGAATTCACCCCCTATCTACCTCACGAATGCACCTCCGCACCTTCCCTTAGTCACGTTATGCAACACTTGCACACTAATCCTTCATCCGCTCTCTTCGTGTCTTGTCAGCGTGTATGCCCCAACATGTGTTTCGCGGCCCGAAGTTGTGACAATGTAGATTATTAATACAACACCCTGCCACCGTCCTTGAATGTTCCACCACAGGTTTCAATCCCCCACCCACTCACAATCCCGCTCGATGAACCGCCCCACCGACCAATCCCACCCCGCACACCCCCCGCCAAAGCATCGCCCCTCCCTTCTGGGTTTCCCAGCGAAACACACCGTGAGTATATTAAACAGAACAAAACTTCCCTTTTTTTGACGAGTTTTTGACGAGTAAAATCACTAGGTGGGAGTATCGTTCACAATCGCCTTACTACTCGTAATACAAAAGCACAGCAGTATTTCAAACCATACGAATAGATTTACACTTTGATCAGAAAGATATTGTTTAAGAACGGAAACGATGAGTTAGAAATGCTTCAAACGGTCATTTATAACGATTATTAGTGCAAATGTGAAACTAACAAAAAAACGGTCTCACAGAACCCTACAGCCTTTATTACGAAATGAATATTAGGAACATTTACTACAATGATTTCTATTTCCTCATGAAATTTCCTTTTATTGCTAAACAATAACACATTGAAAATATTTTTGGGCCCCCCCCTTTTTTTCATACAAAGGAATGTTTTACACGAGATTTCTTTTGTTAACATCACTACTGAATCCTCAGGTTTTTTACTAGCATATACCACAATTTGCGTGTTAAGCTACAAGCTTCCCTTGTGGCGCAGCGGTCCTAGGCGATAGACATATTGATTTTACTTTTGGATTGTTTGTTGTTGTCAGTCAGTCTATCGAGCCCGTCTGTGGCCCACCATTCTCACTTTTCTGCAGTTGATATTATGCAGTATCAGTTTCTGGTTGATCATTGATCTTTAATTTTGGGTAATAAATGCTAACGTCACCATGATATTGAAACGAATGGATGTTATTCATCTAAAATTGTAAACAAGGAGGTTGAAGCATGGCCAATTGCCCACATCTTTTCTTATATGTAATTGGTTAGTATTCAGTTATTATCAGAAACGTCAAGTTGTTCATTTCCATTTAACATTGAAATAATGTTCATATCAATAAACTGTCTGAAGTATTTTGTAAAAAACCAACCCACATAGCTAAAAGTGCTACTTCACAAGGACGGAAAATGATACATATTATAAAATGATCCTGGTGATTTGCACCAATTTGAATAAAACATATTCCTCCTCTCCTCAAAATATACAAGTAACATCGAGGGAAACCTATCTTCTCTGTGAAAACATACTTTTCGCGGTGATTTTAACGGGAATACCATTCATACCATTCACTCCGAATATTCTAAGCTTCCCTTTGATGGCCCATTGGTCTAAGCCCTCGGAAATGATTGATTTTTATTTTTGGGGTTTCAGTCGGTTTCGAGTCCCGTCGAGTCTCAGTTAGGGCTCTCATTTCTTTTTAGTTGATGACTATAGCAAATTTCATGATATAAAGTCGAAATTCAGTACTGACATGGTGATTTTATTGAGATTTTTCATTTAATTACCATCGTAAATAACCTCGTAATCAGTGGCCCCGTTCATATTATTCACAATTCCGTGCAAAGTAAGTGAGTCATGTGTAGAGTTTATCTGTGGACAAATTGGAAGAAGTATATTATAAATAAATATGTCTCTTACAAAAAATGTTCTCTCGGGCTAGATCGGGTTGCGTACAAGTGCATGAAGATTTTGAGGTAGTTCATAATAAAGTGAAATCAATTTTCCCGTCAATAGGCCATTATGGTAATGTAAAATCATATGTCCATATTTTTGCTGAAAATTTTTTAAAACCACTTTTTCCGGGAAAACCGTGCATGAATACAGGGTTTTTGCTTGCCAAATTTATTTTTCAGTATCTTAGTTACTTTTACATGGGGTTGTGGCTTTTAAGGGTTCTTTACGTGCTTTTCCAGTGTTATCACCAAATTTAAAGGTTTTGAGTGATGCTGAGTGGCATCTTAAAAATTTATAAGCTTATCGAAGAAATTAACAGGTGGTTTCTCTTTTTCAGTTTCAGGTTAGTTTATTACCATACGAGGCCAGATATCATTCCCAAGAACAAAAGTCGAGAATGGGAGGGTAGTCAAATGAGAGCAAGGCTCGGGAGAAATTGACCCACCTTTAAAGCGGGGAACTGCACATTTACACAAAATATGAAATTCTTCAATTTGCTCTCAAATGATTAGTTCTAGGCAATTGAAGAAAACAGCGAAATTTTAACATAAAAAATAAACATACCCCAACAGATAGGGACAGGATATGGGATAAAGACATCCAGGTACTTGTAAGCCAACTTTTAAGTTTTCCATATTAATAAAAAAATGTGTATATTACCATGAATAATTTTTGACTCGTACTCATGATATTAAAACACAAAGGTATAGACCGATCCAAACAGTGTGGATAGCGTGGGAAACATCATACGGCGTGGGTTATTGTGTTTAAAAGCCATTTTCGTGTCTTGCTGAGTAGTTCTGGTTACCCCATAAGGAAGCTGATTTGGTCTTAATCATTCGGGTGAGGGCTTTGGTAAATAAAAGCCTGAGTTAAACCATGCAAAAAATATCGATTTTGAAAAAATCTTGAGGGCGCACTATTCAAATGGTCCAGTGGTCTCTTTAAGACATGTGGAGTAGACGAGGACAAATAACAAAAGAAGAAAATAAAATAATTAACACAGAGTGCAGACTAAAATGACACGGCACGTGATACAAATAAAAGTATGTTGGCGAAGGCGATTGGCATAATTGTAACGGTCATCTGCCAAAAAACAGTGATCGAAATAACCACCTTTCTAAACATATTTTGCACCACGTTTCTAAAATGGTAAATATTATTAATAGAAACACATTATATCAAAATGATTACACTTATAATTTATTTTTTAGGGTACTGACATTTGGTTGCTTTAGGACATGTGAGAACCAATCATAAAGAGATTTGACATGTTGACTAATTTGCACCACGTTCTAAAAATTGTTTTTTGCAGTTTGCGATTGGAATTTGCTACGTGTCCTCTTGGTTAAAATACGACCTTTTTAAACTAAATAAATTACAAACAGTAAGCTCATTCTGTTCTTTTCAAATGAAAAATAGGCATGTATTATCACTAAAAAGAGTACAAAAATACATTTCCACAATGCTATGCCTTTTTATGTTTTTTTTTGTGAACAGGCCTAAAATTGCAGAAACTTTAAATCTGAATATCTCAGTAATGAAAGAAGATATAAATGTAAAAAAAAGTTAACAAGGCAGCTTCCGAACACAAGTCTCCTGGCTTTGACGTATCGCTGTAAGACCAAGAAGCAGCACTCAAGATTTGCAACTGTACAAGGACAGTGTTCCCAAAGAAGTTGTGCAAGCAGATGACTGTGGAGGATTTAGATATCCCACTCCCCAACACCCCACAACACCCACCCTATTGCAACACCCCACCCCCAAAACCCCACCCCTCCCAACACCCCCAAAGCACAACCCCTCCTTAACACCCCCACAACAACCACACCCCCCTCCCCAACATCCAAACTGTCCCCCTCCCCAAAATCCCTCCCCAACACCCCACACAGACCCCAACCAACCCACCCCCTCCCCAACACCCCAACACCCCACTCCCATCCCCAACACCCGCAACACCCCACAATGCCCCTTAACACCCCACCATCCAACAACCACCGCCCCCAACAACACACACACCCCTCCCCAACCAGTGTCGATTTTACCACATGCACGATGAACATATGCAGGCGAATTGATTCTGTGCAGGTAACTTTCCAAAACGAACCTGCACGTGCATGTAAAATTTAGGTCCAAATTAGACATTTGGACCGAAAAATACCTGTAATCGATAGAAATATATAATGTAAAATATTCTTACGAAATGACGCCAATTTTTACTTTTATCTGTGAAAAATGATGATTAGTTTTACTGCACAAATGAAAAACACGGTAGATCGGCGACATCGAAAAGCAACAAATCACAATCAGTGTTTATGTACTCTCAAGCAGAGCTCTCTAAAGGCGATGCATGATAAGTAGGCGGCTCTCTGGGAATCCCCAGGTCAATATTACACATTCACTAGTCTCAATACCACACTGCACAACTTTGACTAGCGTAGTTCGTAGGAGATAGCGATGGCGATGCTGTGGCAAGCGTCTAGTAGCCCGATAAATATTCTTTACTGCCTAGAGGGGTATCTGCAATTGGAGCAATTGGCGACTGGGAGACCCTCTCACACCGCAGTGCTCGGAGGAATTCGCCAAATACCTTAGCGTTGGAAAATTTAACGTAATAGTAATAATTTAACATCTACTTGGCCTATAGTGAAAACAACAACACAAAAGAATACAAACATATAAGAAAATATGTTTTAGATTGCAAAACAAGCGAAACAAAGAGACGTTAAAACATAGGGATATCATAGTATTTTCTAGAAATACCATTGCGTGGTTTTTATTTCCAAGGTTGACGGTGTTGTGATTGCCGAGTCGGTCAGCCACGTGCGTTGTTCAGTTTAGAAAGTACGATAACATAGCCTTGTGAATGGCCTCACAATTAGCCGAAGTGTTGTTGTTATTGGATGAATAAGCTGTATTCTGATCCATGTGAAACAAGGCGGGAAATCGTATTTCGCGATGCGTTGTAAAATATGTCCCAGCCGGAATATCGCGATCACCAATGATGACTAAAATAGCACAGGTCCACTCTTAATTTTGGGCAACCACTATGCTCGAAAAAAATTGTTACCCTTTTGGTGAAATGAAATCCAGAATCTTATAAAATTCATCAGTAAAAATCCCGAAAAAATTCCACTAAAGTTAGTTAAAAATATGGGACTAAGTATTCAATGTTGGCAACAACTATTTTGAAAAAATCATGTGACCACATTTAATTGGGGACCCAAACGAGGTTCTGGTTCAGAAGGGGCAAAACACCATATTTTCACCATTTTCCAAGAAAGTAAACAGGCTGGCAACCCAAAAGACGGACCACGTGTAACCCACCAACTAACAAGAATTACCTTTCAATGCAAACATGGGTACTACATATGTTAATACCTGTGTTGTGGTATAATTTCCCCCCTCCACCTAGCATTGGCGTTGTTATTTGCATATCAATTAGCTATTTGCATATTTAATTTGCCAGAAATAGCCCAAAATATAATCAGGTCGGAGAACTTCTTCAGCCCACTTCGTTCCACCAAGTACATCAATTATACGCCTACAGAACTCCAGAAAACTGTACACAAGCCTTGCGGTGAAATTTTCATTAAATTATGCACATTAGATATTTAATTGCTATTTTACACCCAAAATTCTAATACGGTCGAAAACTCATCAACCCGCTTCTTTCCACAAGTTACATCATCGCTAGCCCTTATGAAACTCCAGATAAATAGTCCACAACATGTAACAATGTTGACATTTCTGTGTAATGTGGACCCTTTTCCCTGGGGAACATTCACCCACCCCCTGACAGAACCAAGGGAGGACCTGGGGGTATGAATTAAATGGTTAGTAGGGGGGGTTTCCCACCTACAATTATACCCAAGTTTGGCTACTCCCCTAGCTAACCAGAGAAAAAAAAGTATGACAAAATGTTCCAGGGTTAACATTTTATACGGACATACATACGGGACTACATACGGACATACGGACGGAGCCGATTTTATAGTCCCCTCCCGAAATTCGTTCGGGGGGACACATAAAATGGCAACAGAAGACGCTCTTCATTTGGAAAGCTAAATCAAGTGGTAATAATGAGACTAATGAGGGATTAGTACTAGCGCTGAACAGCCAAAAGCAGGGAGAGACTGAAACTCCGATTTGCACGTGTTGATTGATGATGCGAGTATGTCACTCGCGTGCCTGACTTAGTTGAAGCCTCCGATTGAGGCATGGATGATTATTGCTGGGAGGGCACCTGTGAATGGAATTGACGTCAGTAGCGGAGCGGTAGTTAAATAGAAACCCGCAAAAAGGGACCTCTCGGAGATGGACTGGAGCAAAGAAACAATTGGATAGTGCTTCTGCTCACAAACCAAAAACGGTTAAAATCTAGGAAACATTGGAGGGACGGTTAAAGAGTGGGCTCAGCTATGATGATTCAAAGAGGCTCATGTACGCGTTACATGTCAGAATTTTGACAAATCCGTAAGCCCCATTCATTTCGACAGGGTGTGTTAGTCATTCGTGCCAGGTAAATGTGGAATCCACACAAAAATAGCGAGGGGGGCACAGAAAAACTGATTAAGCTGAACAAGGTAAAATCTGAAAGTTACTGAGAGGCCATTGGAGAAGACATATTACAACATTGAATGATGCACAAGTCAAGAAAATGAAGAAAGATTTCACAACAAGCTATTACATTGCAACAGTACAATAAACCGTACTCAGACTTCAATTCTCTGATGCAGCTACATTACACAACTTCGGAAGTGAAAAAAGAAGCTGATTTCGTACGCCGCATATAGAAATGACAAGAAGTGTCGAGAATTTATTGACTGTATAGCCGCAGACCGGTTGGATGGAAAAGAAAGTAACACAAAATTCGGTTGACTTTTTCATGAATTCTGGCTGATGGATCCACGGATCTCTCAAACACCGAACCAGGAAAATCAGTAGATGTACAATGTATCCAGGGAAAACCAAACCAGGTGACTCAATTGGACACTCTCAAATCATACCAAATCAAATGGTCTGAAAAATATAACGAGGGAAAACTGAAACAAAAAAAACACTGACCAAAGGTTGAACCTTAAAAAAACTCGCAAAATAACATAGTTGGTTGTTGTTTTGATGGGGATCGGTCATGTATGTTTGGGTCCACCTTTCGGGGTTGGAGCACGGATTGCCAAAGAAGATAAGAACATCAGTCCCATACACTGTTTGTGCACACCGACTCCTCAAGTTAGCAGTAAAAGATGTGGATGTTCCTGAGATGAAAGCGAACTAGAGGACGTGTTGCCGGAATTATATGTTTTCTATCAAAAGATCTAGAACGAACTGCGATGAGCTGAAAAACGTTGGGAAGCAAGATGTTCTGCATATGAAGGTAAGAAGCCCATAAAATTGCTGGATGAGATGGTGGCACATCAGTACAGGCGTTGTTAGCAGCTGTGAACACCAACTGGCCCGGTGATGGTGATTCACTTCTGATGACCAATTCTAGCAGCAAGCTCAAAAAACTCTTCTGAAAACTTTCAGCAATACGGAAGAGAAGAAAAAAAGGGGTTGGAAGAAGAAGCGAGAGAATGGCCAGAAGGAATTGTTTGAGAAGATAACAACTTTGACATTTGTTTTATGATGAATTTCATGAGTGCGTTTCTGGTCATCATGAAAGACCGGTCTCTGTGCTCCAACGAAATGCGTCACAATTGATCGTTCTGTTGATTAAAGTGACCAATGTAAAAAACAAGCCTGCAACAACTGAAGAATCAGGATGAGCTTGAAGAGACTATCACCAAGGACATCACTATTCATGAAGTTGAAGCAGACCACGTTGATGAGCCCGATCACTCGGATGATGACGACAATGATGATATCCCTGTCCCCGGTTCATTGTAAAATACCGCAATGAGATTATTGGTGAGAAAACAAAGGAAAGAAGAGAGACAAGAAGTGATGCTGGTAAAACAGGAAAAAATGATGAATCAAGATACTGTGAACAAGGAGAAAGAGATAGATCATCACTTGTGGATACAAAGATGGACTGCACTATTGGAAACCGTGACGAGAGATTGAAACCCCTCTTTACACACAAAGTTGTCAAAGCATCAGATAGTAAATCCACAGAATGGCCTGATGAAGGAGACCTCCTGGATGACTTATGGAGAGCAAGCAGTGCCACGATATCTACGAGGCTTTCCAACCTGTTATTGCATAGGACATATTGATCTTAGTCTTTCAAAGCTACAGTGCTGGAACTCAAACGTTTCATAACAAGAAAAGGCAGAATGAAAAGCGGGTCTTGTCGTACGCATCCAACTCCCAGCTTCGGGCTCAGGCCGGGTCAGCTCGTAAGCAGAGGACACGTGGGGCTGGAGTCCTAGCAGATCCAGATATAGTTGAAAGATTTAACGCACATGCTGCCATCATCAAAGTCATCTTGGTGCTTCCATCCCATCGGCTAACTTGGGAAAGGGGGTTTAGCGGGGGGTTTTTTAGTCAGATGAACCCTGATTATGAGTGACAAAAGAGGGTAACCTGACCACACAGAGGGTCTGAATCTTTGTGACTGTCAGATTAAAGAGGTAGACTTAGGGATTATGAACCCCTTGGAGCTATTGCTAAATGGAGTCCATGGACCTTCCAGGAGATAGGAAACGGCGACTGAATCTAACGTAAACTGACGAAACCCCTTTCCAAGTTAGCCGTACGGTCACTCTCTTATTGATCACATATAATCAAATATATTAAGTTAATTAGCGATTGTCAACCACCTTTCCCCCTTGGTGCCAGTCAGTGGTAATCTCAACCTCACCCTAACTGATCCTCAAACTGATGTTGGTAGACCCATGGTTTATAACAACAAGCTGACTGGGATGCGGGCCAAAAACACAGGTTGTCTAGGTATAGTTTTGATGACAGTGGTAATTCGCTACTGCTTGGGATAACTTCTACAGTTTTTTTTCATGGAACCATGTCTGAGTGTATTCCCCAAAAGTCGGTCCGTGGCAAGACAAAAGACCCACAATGGCTCAACTCTGAGCTCAGGTATGAAAATAAGAAAAAACATGCAAGTTTTCAACAAATGGAAAAAAAACTCTGAAAAACTGATTATTTTCTCAAAATATAAAGATTGCCAGGATTGCTCTCTCCAAAACCATTTGAAATTTGCCAAGCAACCTTTTTTGCCAGCCTCTTGAATAATGATTCTCCCACCAAATCCTTATGGGGCTATGTCAAGTCGTGGTCCGGCCAATCCTCCATTCCGATACCATCAAGTACAAGGGAAATGTGCCTCTTCCACTCTCGAGATCGCCAATTCATTCAGTCTGTTTTTCTCTGAGTGTTCAACCGTGATTGCTTGCCCCCCCCAACTTTCTGCCCCAAATATAACATTAATCTAATCTTTCTCATTTTCAGATGTAGTTGGAGAGAAGATCGGAAGCTTATTCGCAGCTTAAATAACAAAACTCCGCTTTGCAGGTGTGGATGGCATAACAGTTACGATGCTTAAAAATTGTGCTGTTAGGTTTCATCCTTCGTGTAAATCTTTAATCTTTCAATCTCCACTGGTGTTGTTACACCCAGTGCATGGAAGCTTTCTCGGGTCATTCCGATCTCCAAGTCTGGTGATCGTCACATTCCAACTACCGTCCCATATCATTACAACAATTGTCTGCAAGATTTTGGGAAAAGGGTTATCACAAGCACTTCCTTTCTCATCTTAATCGCAACAAAGTTCTTACCAAACATCAATTTGGCTTTCTTCCCGAACGTCGCCACTGCTGATGCCTCCTACGGCCCTTAATGATTGGTATGAGCATCTTGAAGTCGGGAAAAGTGTGGCTGTAGCCTTATTCGACTAAGTAAGGGCCTTGACAAAGTCCCTGGCCCTCTTTTGGTAAACTCCATCTGCTGGGATCAGACTGGTCCCTGGTTTTGTTGGCTAAGGTCCTACCTTTCCGGCCGTAAACAAGTCTGTTTCTGTTCATGGCATTTCTTCGGATCCTGTCCCTGTTCTGTCTGGTGTTCCCCAGGGCTCTGTCTTGGCGGCCATACTCTTTTTATATATATCAATGATTCTTCTATCTTCTTTTCTCTCAACAGTTCCTGGTGCGTTATGCTGATGACCCACCCTATACAAACCCATCAGCCTTGACAGTGATCTCACCAGCTTTCACGAGACATGGATACTATTATAACTGGTGTACCAAAAACAATACCACTGGCCATTGCCAGCAAGACTAAACTCTTGGTCATGTCCACCAAGAAAAGCCCTTTTCCCAACGTCTGGTCTCAGCATGAATAACCAAGTCATTGAAAGCAGTTTCCTCTGTAAAATTCCTTGGTATTCACATCTATGAAAATTATCCTGGAATGGCCAAGGGACTATATCGCAAGAAAGCCAGAAAACATAGCTATATCCATAGGGGCTTTTAACAAAGCCTCCCATACCACACATCGTTTTCTGTACTTGCGTGGTTCAACCCATCCTGAGACGGCAAGTATCAATTGGCATCCTTGAACAATCACGCTAACCAACAGTTGGAATCTAATCAGCGGATACACGCCACCCTGCAGAGCATTCTCAGTTTGAATCTCCATGAAGATCTCCTCCTTGCTTCCAATCTTCCTCCCTTTTCTAAGCAGCCGTGACGGGATGTCCTGTGCCATCTCTTCAGGATTCTAAACAACCTTTGCTCTTCTCCTAACCCTTCAAGTCGCACCACCCTATACCGACCTTCGCAATCTCAATAGCATCTCTATTGATCCACCCTTTCCGCAGGATCTCGCTTTCCAAAAGGTTTTTTAGCATTGGGCGCCCACATGATGGACTAACTGCTCAGAGGATGTTGTAAAGTGCACCTCCTAAAAGCCTTTAAAGCCGCTGTTAGCCTTCACATCATGTTCCTATAGGTCTTAGGTTTTTTGATTTTCTCAATTCGTCTGCGTCCCTTTATTTTTTGCTTTTCCATCCGCTATGCTTTTCACTTTTGGTTTTAGAGGATGCCTTCTTATTTTGTTGTGTTTTTTATGGGCATACCTTTAATTTAGGCAATGTCACTATTGGGCTTGTTCCTGGCTATTAGCCAATTGTTATAAATAAATAACTAAACCCTACGGACCTCGCCAATAAACAAAAAAACAGACAAGAGTTCAGCCTGATCTGTTGTGGAGTGAAACCTGCTGGAAAAACAGAGCCCAGCCAGATCCCTTGATCACAGCCAGAAGGAACTTGAAAGAAGAAATGGGTAAAATGAATCAAGCCTCGGAGTCGAATCGGATTTGAGTCCTGCTTCCTTCAATTCTGCTGCCAGCAGAGGAGATTAGCGAGACTTGCGGATCATAGGGGGCATGGAGATTGTCGGATGACATTGAACATTGAAGCCGCTTGGGAATCCAGAGTGACGAAGACAGCAAGTTTTAGGCAGAAATAGGGGTGTAAGTTCGTAGTTTAAAATTGCTCATACACTGATGGTTAAATGTGGAAGGGTGGTTGCTTCCATTTGGCAGGTAGGTTTTGCTATAGTTACATGCAAAAGTGCAAGTAACTTTTTTCTGGTAATCGCACACTGTCCCCAACACCCCACAACACCCCCACCCCGCCAACAAACACCCCTCCCCAATGCCCCACAACCCTCCCCAACACCCCACCCCATTCCCCAAACCCAGGCAACACCCTACCCCTACCCCAACAACTCAGACAAACCCATACCCCCTCCCCAACCACTCCGCAAACCAACACCCTCCCCTCCCCAATCCCGCCCGCAACACCCCACCCCCTCCCCCAACACCCCACAAACACCACACACCCTCCCAAACACCTCACAACACCCCCTACCCACACCCTCCCAAAACACCAACACCCACCAACCACCTCCACCCCCTCCCCAAAAACAACCCTGCACACCTCACAACATCCCACCCAACTCCCACACCCCACACATCCCACCACCCCGGAAAACCCCCACCCCCTCACCAAAACCACCACAATTACCCATCCCATCCCAACACCACCGTACCACCCACACTTCCTCCCCAAAACACGCAACACCCCACCCCCCCCCAAAACACCCCCCAAAACAACCCAACCACCTCCCCCTCACCAACGGCAGAGCACAGGCTCCAATAACCTTATGATGTTCAACCTAAGGCAATTTGCCTTAGGTGCCCCTACCATTTGCCTTGGTGCCCTAAAAAAAAATTGCTTTATTCTTCAAAATTGTATTGCCTTGGTGCCCTTTTAAAAATTGAGCAAAATGCCTTGCCCACCCTAATTATTATTTTGGAGGCCGGTAGCCACCTTTGCATTATTTAAAGTAAAAACAGAGCTCAATCCACAATGTAACATTCAAACATAAACCTTATCACAAAATTCCCACGACCTAGCTGTAAACAACAGTGAGCAGACACAACGGAGCTGAAGTAGGACCTCTCAGAACACGAGTGCCACGTGCCATGCTTGATTTCCTCATATAGCTGCACAGTGGGGGTTAAATAATTGATTTGATACACAAGCACGCTAACTCAACATAACAGAAAAACCGTTAGTTACGTTAACAAATAGACCACTGGCTGCTGGTAAGTGAAGATCGAGCACCGTTTTGACGTAAAATATCCATAGATGAGCACTATTGAATTTGTTTCAACTCGTGAGAGGGTAGAGGGTAAATGGTGGATAGGTTAGTGTGAATTTCACTGCGATTTTGGAGACAAGCGATTTCTCATTTTAGGGTGTCCAGGTGATTTTTAGAGAAGTTGTTTTTTTTCAAGCTTTTTTACTTTTTTAAATGAAACGATCTTGTCAAAGAACAAATTGACAACAAATTATTGCGGAATGGGTAAGCGGGTTGTGGAGGTTATGGCAATTTTAGGTGCTCAAAATCGCATTTTTCGTTCTGTGTAAAAAAAGGCCCATATTAGAGGATTAATTACTCAAAATTCACTTCAGATCAGGGTATGATGAATAGTTTATGTGTAGGTTCTACTTTGTCTGATAAATAAAATACCAAGGTTCATGAAGAGTGGACCAATCGTTGGGAGTAACAGGGCTTTGAATTTGCCAAGTATGCTATTTTTTGGAATTACCCACAAGTGCATGCGGCATATAGTCCCAGGTGGAAAATTCAACCTGTACAAAACCCTATGGTGAGTTATACAGAAAAATACCAATTTATAGGCTTGAAATGCCCATTTTAGTTTAATTCTATCAAAAAGTGAAACTGACAATTTGGTTATATTATTCATTATTAGATGCTTAAAGATTTCATGAAAAAAAAATTGCCGAACGTTCTTCAAGTAGGGTATTTGCATTTAATTACCATATTAGGTAAAAAATTAGCAAAAACATATGGATTATTAAAAGTGGTGTATATTGGAGAGGGATTTGCTCAAAAGCTACCAAACAGAGAAGAACATAATGACAAAAAAGTAGTTCTACTGTTTAAATTGACAAATATACCAGGTTTCACTCCAATAAGATAGGGTTATCCATTTTTTATGGGGAAGAAATTACATAATAACTCCATTGCTAACTAACATAATGTTCACCTTACGAACCACTCAATTATGAGGAAAATTGCCAGCATGGTTTTGCTTTATGCAAGAAAATTCCTATTTTGTAATAAACCATAAATTATGCTAATAATAACAAAACTAACAGGCCTAATGAAAGCCCGTAATTATTATTTTTCAATAATTAATAGGTCTCCGGTGTTGCACAACTTGCAAAATAACCTGGGGATTCACATGTTTATTTTAGGTCATAAATTTGTCCCCATGGCTCTTGGAAAGCTGCGAGGAATGCAGAAAACAAGGAGTAGCCAAGGTAGTTTGTACACTGGATCTATATTAATACGGGTACCGACGCCCAAAAAAAATAAAAATAAAATGAAAAAAAAATTTAAAATGGAAAATTTAAAAAAAAAAAATTTTTTTAAATTTGATTTTTTTAACTTTGGATTTTTTTTTTTTAAATTCGATTTTTTTTTTTTTAGAATTTGTTTTTGAAATTTTTTTTTAGAGATATTTTTTTTGAATTTTATTTTTGGTTTTTATAGAATTTTTTTTAGAATTTTTTTTTTTAGAATTTTTTTCAAGAATTTTTGTCCACAGATTTTTTTTCTTCGTTGGATTTTTTTTTTTTTTTTTTTCACTCTGGATTTTGTTTTTGGCGTCGTTCGTACGATAAAAAAAAAATTGGAAGTGAAAATAAAATTTTCGCTATATTAATGGCTGGGGATACAAATGCCGGGAACCAGCCAAGGGAGGAGAGTTACTGGCCGGAGACGTATGTCTCTGTTTTTGTCTGCTTTTTTAGAATGCGTGTTGCAGGCATTACTTTCGCCCATCATAGACTACCCAAACAATGGCCGATATCTGAGTTCCTTGCAGAAGTGGGCTTACCTGGAAGCAGAAACATGATAATACACAGGCAATAGAACATTGTCTTGGTCTGCCCTGGTAGCAACAATGGCACAGAAAGAACCTGGGAAAGTGACGCAGCCATAGCTGCGTTAGCCTGTAACTACATCGCCATGGCCTTTTTTATTTTTGGGCTTGGATCATATTTGAGATGCACTGTTTTTTGAACCACGATAAGACGACTCACACAAAATTAGACTAAAATTGGATCATGTTTGCTGTTTGTTTGTGGATTGGGCGTAGGAAACGGGGGCTTGGCACCCAATTTAATTGGATGCGGGGGGGGGGGGGGGGGGGGTGGCTCTCGATAACCCTTGAACCCCCCCCCCCAAATTTTAAAACTTTTAACCAAAACATTCAAATCCAAAGCTTCCCCCTCCAGCAAACCGCATGTTCAGCGCTCCGCCCTTCGAGAAGGCCAGCGGGGGCCCCCAATTCCTGAAATTTCTAAGCCAATGTTCTCACAGAAAAAGTAAAAAGCTTTTTGTGAATGTCTTGTTTGGCAACCCGTGACGTCATTGTCCCCTAACGCACTGAAAAAAAAAGAAACTGATGTATGAAAATGCTGGCCATGTGTGTCGGTCAGGGGCGGCGTGCTCTGATGGTAATGGGGCAATGCACAAGTATCATTACACTGATCAATAAACCATGTGGTGCAAGAATAAGAAGCCAATTTTCGGGTCCAGTTGCCAGGGCTAATGCCTAAACTTGTTATACCATACGTCCCCCTTTCTTTTTCTTTTTACTAGGTAGACAAAACAGAATTCAAGGCTGCCAATTCTTTTATTTCCCCGAAAAAACAAAATCAAATGCACTATTTCAAATCACCAACGGGAGACACTAAAGACACTATCAGTGATTTGTTAATCAGCAAATCGAAAAAAATCATCAAAAAATCAGATTTTTGCATGTAGAAGCACGTAAAGGTCCTCCTACATCCCCTGCAATGATAAGACCAGAAGCAACCTAATAAGGACAGAATCAGAGATTTTAGTATTTACTGTCCGATACGGACACTTTACTACAACAGCACGTAATTGAATGGGAGATCGTATCTGGAAACACTGCGTTTTCTTCCTTTTTGTCAATTCTACAGCTGGAAAAGGTAACTATGAGAATTTACAACTTATCCTCACTTTGAAGGCTATTCCTGGCAAATTTCAAATATTTTCAATCAATGATAGGGTCTTTAAAAAATGGGAATTTAATTTGAGCTAATTAATATGTATCAAACATCCATTTTGTCAATGTCAATCTAAAGAACTTTAAATAATGGCCCAGATAATATAGCTGACAATATATAGACCAAGCATTCTCATAGTACATATGATGGTCTATATGTATGTAATGGGGGTTATATGGCAGGTTTTAATCAAACCAAGATCTAGTAAGATGGCTGCATCATGCAACAATAGAGATTTTCACAAATCCCGGGTATTGATAGAGTAGTTATACTAATTTCATAGGGCCCTTACGGATAATCTTTATAGGAAAACCGTTTCTGTGTAGTAACGACGGTCCCCCACCCAAAACCAACGGTTTCTACTAAATTGGACAGGTCCGGGGGGGGGGGGCTGAGAGGGGGTTACAACCCACCCCGATTTTGTCGTACTAAGGAACAAACATCATCTTGTTTGGTATATCACTGTGGCTACACATGTCTTTCTTCAAATAAAGTACAAAATATAACGTTTTAATATGACGTCATAGTGACGTCATAACTGAGTTTATATAAAAGTAAGACACAATAATCTAAAAAAAGGAATGATATACAAATTGTCCTATTTGCGGATAGTAGCATCATAATAACATAAGTACCATTTTGGCCTTTTACACATAAGGTCTAAGCAGGTGGCATCCACCCCCCCCCCCCCCACACACACACACACACACCTTCCGACTTCCTTTGACGGGAAACCCCTAGTTTACCATCAATTTTTTCGCTAAAAATGACCGCAAAGGATAACTTACAATTAAATAAACGCCATAGAACCTTTATTCTGTTCAGAACCTTTTCAAATGGGGGGGGGTGGCAGAAGGGCGCGCTGAATTTTCCGGGGGGGAAATTTGGGGGCCTTTTCCATAGCACTGTACTAACGGTCAGTTTATTGGAGGGCTGACGGGGATCCTCCCTTTTGACTTTTCCGCCCCTCTTACCATTGTCGATCCCCCTTTCCACTAGCGTATGTTTCGTAGTCTTGCCTCTCCTTCCGAACTAACCCTCCCATTGCCCTTATCCGCTGTTTTTACTATTTCTCAGTTTCTAAGCCCCTCTCACTTTCTCGACCTCTCTCCAATTTTCTATATCCGTCTTGTTGCACTGCCTTTTTCGCAATACCAAGGGGGCAAAAGGAATGGCAAGGGTTCTGAGCGGCGGCAGCACTCGCCCATCCCAGCCCTGCTCTGTTATACCAAAGGATACCACCCGTTCCCTGGACATCACTGCACTAAATGCAACGGGGGTATAACGGAGTGGGATCAACAATAACAAGTTGTAATTAATACACGTATAGTAGAAAAAGGAAATTTCTTTTTGGGGGAAAAGAAAAATAGGTTTAGTAGTGGGGGGGGGGGGGGTAAGAAGGTAAAGGAGGTAAGCGCCGGTGGTATCTATGAATACTCGTTTCACACAGACTATTGAGAAAATGAAGAAGTGAGCTTTTTCAGTAAAGTTAGGTGTCAAATTGTGACGTCAAAGAGGCTCAAATAAGATACTGTCGCTGCCATTTCATCGCCCACCCAATCCACAACAAACAGCAAAATGATCACATTTTGGTGTGGAACAGTCTTAATCTGGACAATTTAGCCGGGAATTTAGTTGTGCGACATGCAGTTCATAGCCTGCAATACGGCATAGATACCTGCCCATGACGGCCAGGCCATGGCTACAGTAGGCAGAATAAAACAGCGAACGCTCGTCTCCTTCGTGGCTGGTTTCCGGATTTGTAATCCCCAGCCATTTTTTTTTTATATAGCGAAAATTTTATTTTCGCTCACATCCAATTTTTTTTCCACACGCACGTACCAATGACGCCAAAAAAAAACCAAGTGAAAAAAAAAATTTCAAAACAAAAAAAATAAAAAAATTTCTAAAAAAAAAAAAATCGTTTAAAAAAAATGCTAACAAAAAAATTATTAATTAAAAAAAAATTTTCTAACAAAAAAATTTCAAAAAAAAAAATTCTAAAAAAATCTGAAAATTTTTTTAAAAAGCGAAAACTTTTATTTAATTGTCATTTTATATTTTTATTTTCATTTTATTTATTTTTTTTTGTTGGCGTCGATGTTACACCGTTAATAGAAGGAGTTTCAAGAATAAATTTGTTTGGTAATTTGTTAAATTATGTAACAATTGTAAGGTTGAATTAAATATTGGACATGAAGAGGTCATCATATCAAACAGGACTGATGAGATTTTAGCTAAGGCACCATGCAAAAGTAAAGGTAGTGCAGTCTAAGGTGTGTGTGTGTGTGTGTGTGTGTTGTGTATGCGGTGTGTGGGTGGGGTGGGTGTGTGTGTGATGCATGGCTGGTAGTGTGTGCATGGTCCCGGGGGTAATGCGACGGGATGGGTGCATGTGTTTGTACGCAGGAAAGGTGTGAAATAGTGATTGTTTTTGAGTGTGTGCATGGGTGTGCAGGATGTGGAAGTTAGTATGATTGGGTGTGCATACAGTATCATGGTATAGTATGTGCATGGGCTTGGTAAATGAAAAAAAAAATTACAATCTTATCCAGCCGACGTCCTCAAACAGAAAATGTAGATTTTACTAGTCTGCATCAACAAGCTAGGCCAGATATATGGCCAAAAGTACATGTAAATTTTCAATGGAGAAGGTTTAGATTTTAGAAATATCACTATATCAGAAATTTCAGATTGAAAGAACATGTGATATTTACACTAGCACTAAAAATATTAATTTTAACTGCGCAAAAACATCTGTTACTGCCGTTCGTGCATATGAAATGCAAGCAAAGTAATTAATGTTGAGTAGAAGATTTAACCTCTATTTTCTGCCAAGACAACTTTAAACAAATTAATATTACATATTATGCCTACCGTGGTCATACAATAGTGATAATAATGACGTCTTTCACTGAGAGCTGTTTTGGAAAACTACGAAACCGCCAATCCCAGAATGCATACACACGGCATGACGTATCACCTTTTGGTTAATTCGATGCAAGTTCCCACGTGTCAATCTCATGGGCTTATGGACACACTATAGCGCGGATGGTCGGTGCAGCTTCCTATTGGAAAGAGTGGGGAATATATGGAAAATATGGGCGGGGGACAAAATGTTAAATCGACCCGGCTATCTACCTCTGACCTCAAAATGATCAATGGAAAAAAAAGTAGCTACAAACAGGCTTTTTAACGGTATATCAACGCCTGGTTCCGGGTTTTATGGAAGGCATTAAAATAGAAATCAGTTGAAGTTTTAATAAAATTTAAAAATACTTTCCCGTTATGCTAGAAAGCCGAAATTTCGTTCCTTCCACTCAGAAATACTTGAGTGTGTTACTACAAATGATTAAACACAAAAAAGTTAAAAGTGACCTTCTTGGTTTTTCCGGGGGCGATTTGCCGAAGAAAGAAAACTGCGAGTGGAGAACAAACAAACGGGGACCATGCACAGCGCGTGTAGGGTTTCGCGGGTGGTACTACGCGTGGTGCCGACTTTCAAAACCATTCAAAAATGTTTTTAATTTGGGACTTTGGTCATTTTTCGATATCTATATTAGATTTGCACCTTTTTGAGTTATATCATGAAGTTTTTGGAAACATATTGATAATAGCTCAATAATAGAGCGATTGAAAAATGTGTATTTTTCGTGATGCCCTACTTTGATAGCGCAGATGTGTAAGGACGGGCATCGAGCCGGTGCAATGAACGGAGATCGGCAGAGTAATGATCTGGGGCTGGATCGGCCATCCACTATTTATTGAAGTATTAGAAAAAGAAGAACGGGACTTCCTGCCGGCTGGATGCGTGGCGTGTGTCTTGTTATAGGTAGGATATAACCACTTTTCTCAAAGAGGCTCCCTTCAAACAAAAAACTGTGATCGAAGTCAACTTCTTTAACTGTGTAATCATATGGGGAAAAATGAGAACTGTTGAAATTTGAAACCCCTAAAAAAAACAACCCTCATTAGAAGGGAAAACAAAAAATAATCCTATCATGATACAGGAAAACAAACTGTAGTGATGCAGGATTTTGTTAAAATATGCGCCAAATAAAGAAAACCTTCTCCATGTTGTAAAAATGAGCCTTGTCATACAGTTTTATACAGTAATCAATGGCAGCAGAATTGACAATGCCCGGTCCTAAATTTGAGAAAAATGGCAAACACACATTTGCCCATAACTTCGCTAATATTTTGGCCTACAGATTTGATTGACACCTCATTTTTTAATTTATTAACTCACTTTAAATGAAAAAAATTTCAATATTGAGTCGGGTAACCTTTTTTCAAAGGCAAAGAAATACACGGTCCGACGTGTATATAGCGTCCAGTGTTAGCTGCCCGGCCGACGGTATGTAGTGATGCCTCACTGCCGAGGCTATACACGGCAAAAAGCTGCTCGGCGGCCGTGTATGAATCATCACGTGACCCGGCAGCGTAATGAAGACCACATACCCGGCAGCCGTGATGTGAAAGCTTCATCATAGAGATTAAATCTAAGGCTTAGATCGGGTCGGAATTTAAGTTTGAGTGGCTCTAAAATGTGTATCAAACCATCTACCACCTCATATTTGTTAACATATACGTAATCATGCCAATATAACGAATATGGGAAGTTATACCATTGTTTCATTTGTATTTTTTTTTTGAAATATTACTTTGTTTTACAGTTTATTAATTTTAAATTCTTATATGGTTAGTATTTTTAATTATTTTACCATTGTTTAAATTTATTGTTAGAGATTTTTGTTATGCTTTAAATTTTTAATAAGTATTTTAGTAGATTTATTAATATATTTGCATTTGTATTTTTTATCATGTTCTATTTTAAAATATTTGTGTTTTTATTTAATTGTAATTGTTGTTGGTTGTTTTATTTACTTTTGAATATATTATTTTTGTGTCTTTTACTTTTAATTCTATTTTATTTTGTATTGGCCCTGGGTGTCTCAAGGGGGGAGTATCTGTAGGTGGTGGTGTGACATTTTTTTTAAAAATGTGAAATGTTTTATTTATTTGGATATGAAGATGAATACCTACAGCCTTTATTTTGATATCAGCTTTAAAGCCTTTCTTCTCTCTTTCACTGACACCAACAACAAGCCTTCTCAATATTTCTAATAAATAATGACTAATTAGTGCTAACGAGGCATGCAGGGTGGAGGATAGGGGACACGGATATATGGGGACACGGTGGCCGGTTTGCCATAAAAAGCTATGGGAAAACTCTGTTTTGAGCAAAATTATCAAAAACATATTTTTAATTATATTGTGTAGCATGGATATCTTTGTACGTAAAACTTAATTTGAACAGTGAGGCATTCAAAAAAATGCGAAAAAAAGTATGACCAACTGCATTATGTAGATTTAATAAGCAAATAACGAGCTGCAAGATGGTGTTCCCATAGATCTCTGTGTAAAATATAGAATACCACTATATTTTGTAAACTGAGATCTAAATGGCACAAAAATCATATCAAAACAAAGATTCAAATGCATGTTTGCTGTGTGTAAGTCTTAAATTATGCGATTTCATAATACATAAGAAACTCAACTAAATATTATAATAAAATAATAAAATTTGCATTAATTAGCATTTTTGATACGAAGGTTAAGTCCCGTACACCCGTACAGAATCATACACCCTATAACAAAACTATATATTTTGGAAAGCTTTTGGTGTCTTTCCAAATTTGTGGTCCCAAGAGCATTCAGCGTCTTCTGAAAGGAAATTGAACATTTCACAGGGCAACCCCTTTTTTATAGGGAAATTTAACTTTGTGACACCCTGTATATCTACTTGTAACCCTGATATGAGTTTGGGTTGATGCCTTGTAAGCCTTATTTTATAGCTTTCCAAAAATATTGCTTTTACAGTATAATGTTGCAAGATAAAGTTTGTGTACAACTTGGAATTGACGATTCGCACTTACAAATTGTGCGTCACGAAGATTGTGCCCACCTTACGACACATGGCCATTTAGTTTTTAATTTTTTAGAGTGTTTTTATTTTTTAAATCTCTTTTTTATTCATTTTTTAATATTATCTCATTTTTATTTCGTTATCTTTACCTAGTCGTGCAACGACTAAGGTCCTGTTTTATTTCCAGCCAATTTCTCTCTTCTTATTTCTGATTCTCTTTTATTTAACAATGCTCCTTAAAATCCATCGGTACCAACCGGTTATACCCCATATCAACCCAAAGTTGGTCAGAAGAACCGATGACCAAGGCTTAATATGGGGTGTGAGGGTGTATTCAGCTTGGGGTCAACGGTCACGTAACCGGAAAAAGTAGCCGCCATTTTGTAAAAATCTTGAAAAAGCCCCCTACTTGTCTACAGAAACAGCATAGATTCCAAATTTGTCAAAAGAATCCTTAGACCAACCTTCATATAGGAATGTACACAGATAAACGATCGGAAGTTCATAACATCAAAATGGCGGCCAATCTAATTAAAGCAAAAATATATTATCTCAAAAAACGATAAAGACTTGGATAGGGGAGTCCTGTGCAAAAGTTGCGGATAGGGTCGAGAGGAATCATATGGACAGAATATTGGCTCCAAGGGTCATCGGTAAGCTATGCAAATTGAGCTAATTAATATGCAAAAACACTATCAACTCATTTCACCCAAAATAGGTATAAATCATATTTGGATCACAAGGAACCACGGGAATAAAGCTCTATTATCCGTGCTCACATACATGGGGGTCAAAAGGTCAATGGGTCATCTGTGAGTCAAATCTGAAAGAAGCTTAATTGACTATCTAATTATGCCCCGTGGAGGCATCGATGAATTATGAAAAATAGTCCACAGTGACCCCACTCTTTGACCCACAGTTTAGGGGTCAAAGGTCAAACATATGCCCAAATATCAAAATGCCCATATTGACCAAAAAAAAATACCATTAACAACTTGTAGGGATTAATGGAAAGATGAATAAAGTATACAGTGACCCTGTTATGTGACCAATGGTAAGGGTCAAAGGTCAAATTACAAATGTGCAAAAATTCCACTACTAAGGTCCGTGCTCTTTGAGCACAAAATGTCTCTAGTGTGATTTTTTTAAACTTATTTTTTGTTTCGGTATTTTTAATTTTTTTTTATCTAGAATCGCTTTATTGGTTTCATTTTGTTTGAAATCATTGTCCCTTTCATTATTGTTGTAAAACTGTTATTTTTACATTTTATTTTGTTACTTTATTTACCTTTATACAAAATGTAATTTTACCATTATTATTTTTTTTAGTACGTTGTTGTAGAGTATGAAGCATAGCAAATATTTTAAAAAGAGGCAATTTAGATCCCACATTGGTCTAAGAAATTGTAGGTTTGCATTGCCTCATGTGAACCTTGGGCGTTTTTGCGTTTGTGATTTCATAAAATCTCCTGCAATTTTTTGAAAAGTCCAACTCGGACATTGGCGTTACCAGTTGTTTCTATTCTGTGAAAAACTGTTACAAAAACACACATACAATCCTCCACGGTAATACTCAAAGAGAGTTCTCTAACCAAAATGATGTAACTATAAAGAAATTTTATGGATTCCATTTGGTATTGAAAGCTGGGAAACTCTAAATTGTCGGCAATGTTCAGGAGTAGTCACGATAATGAATCGCCCATTAATGTAGAGGTTACAATTCCTCGCCATCGGGATACGCAAAACATATATTGCGACCCACGGGAAAAAGTCGCCCACAAATCCCTTGCATGTGAGTCTGTAACGGAATATTGCTTACATTGTTCAGCTAGTGAATTAAATTTAGATTGTTTCTACACTCTTAAATTACATAAGCATTTGTGCTCTAGGTGAAATCTATACTGAAAGGAATATTTCAATTGTATTTGGGCATTCATTTTAGCGTGATTTGATTGAGCATGGCTCCGCCTATAAAGGCTGCACTGGAGCCAATCAGGAAGCAAACAATGTTGATTAACAGAAGAAAACGAAGTGCCGTAGTAGTCTCCAGGTTTTTACGTACACGGCAGCCGTGTATAGTCACTGCCTTTCAAAATACTGTGGTTTATGTCTATAGGTTGTGGGTTCGAATCCCACTGCCACTCCGTATCAGGAGGAACAAATTTAGTCTTGAGGGATAATTTAGTATTCTGCCCACTTTGATCGAAACCTAAATCTGCGATAGCATATGCTTCGACTGCTATATGGAGATGAGGAGTGAAGCGTCTAAGAAAGGGCGGTCGCGTTCAACTTTTTGCGACGCTATTGTTTTTTGTTTAGGTTGTTCGGAAAATGGTTGGTATTCTTACCATAACAATCCATTATATGTATTCCTGAGTGTATGCGGCTTGTTATGAATCTTCTTTTGTAGTCGATCCCGTTGGGTACAATTTACAAATTCGAAAAAAATTACCTTCTGAGCTGTCCTCCATTTTGGTTTGTTGTGACATTGGAAAACGTGCCGCGACAGATGCTTTTCAGACAACAATGCAGTCTGATGTATTGAACTATTGGGGCGCATGGGGAAATAATTGCGACATGTAAACGTGCAATGTTCGGCCTAATTTCACATTGGCAGGTTAGATCGTTTGCAATGAATACGGACAAAGTATATTATTTTAGCCGTAGAACAAGTAGCCAGACCAAATGATATTCTATTGAAAGGCGCAGCAAACAGATATTTCAAATTTACGAAGCTGTGGCTCAACCCTTTGCCACACATGGGAATAGTTCCAATTGTAAGTCGAAGAAAGAAAAATGTGACGTTGTCTCAGCAATTGGTGGACACAAGGGACCGCCATTGGACGATCGGATTGCGTCACCGTATTTGTTCTCCATCCAATGATATCTGCCATAATGCTATGCCATCTTATAAGTCATCGGACATAGCAGAAGCTGTTGCTGCGTGCCTATGATTATGAGGGCCGTGTTTATGTCCCTTACGTGTCGAAGCTCGGGTAATTATTCCCAACCGCGGGAAGCTTTAAACTAAAACGGAGTGGGATGATGAAAGGAAAACCATGACAATGAAATTACGGGAATCAGCAGACAGCCACTTTGAGTCCCATTTTATTCTTCCCTGATCAAACACAGATCCACGTGACAGATCAAACAAGTTTTTAAAATTGGATCTCCAATATCTGACATTAACAAAAATCAGCGTTGAAAACAGTCCAGATGACTGAATGTTGAGGTGCTTACACGCTTATTGAAGAAAGTGTGCCTTTCTAAGGGAGTATTGGCGGGATAAACAGAACAACCAAGAGAACAAATCTGATAGAAAAGAGAATTAAATATAGAAACAAATGCAATATGAGGACACTCCGCAAATGTCGCCGCGTTGTTTTGGCTGTGTTGATCACACACCAAAGTGCTGGTCAAAAATGTACAATTTTCACGGAATCAACCAAGATATGAAACGAATTAATATCAAGAAGCCATATGTAAGTTCTGTATTTTAGAGTAACAAATTACACATTATGTTGGTTAGCCGGGAGAGGGGAAATTCAGTCAGGGAGCGACTTCGGTACTGTTATGCAAAATTTATGTTTTGATTAGGCCCTGTGCTCGGCCGCCCATTCTAGACTACATAGCCCTTATAACCGTAAAGGGGTCCATGTACGGTTAGATAGGATTGCCAGCTTACACCGTCGTTGGCGGCACACTGCTCAGTAGCCTTCTCACTCAAGACCATGCGCGAAAATTCAGTTACTGTGGCGTTCATGGGAGGGAAACAGGCGCATGATTTTTTTATTTTTAGAAATACGTAGAAATAAATAGTTCCACATCCGGGATAGCTAGTTTAAAGGTCAAACTTCATTCATAAAATGGCAGTTGAGCTCGGCTGCCAGATTGCATGGAAAATTGACAGCGAAGTCAACACTTCCGGGTGTTCGTCCGAGCGGAATTTTTCCGTAAAAATCAGCAATGAATATCTAAAAAGGACGTGTTGTCCCAACAATTTAACACATGTATTCCGTTTAAAAATAATGTTAGTTTTATGATTTCAAAAAAATGTTGCACTTGGGGAATATCCGATGCTCAAGATCACATGTATGGTGGATGCACAATGGTGTAGTTGATGATCGCGATGTGCGTAAACAAGCAATCGTTCGTAAGTTCAAAGGTCGTTGCAATGCAAGTTCAAGCCGGGCTGTGGATTCGTTGTTACACATGTACTGTGTAAATAAAAATTGTTAAATGGCCATGGGTTATGCACATGATTTTATAATTATAATGGATATTTAAGCTTGTGATACTCTTAATTTTGACCATAAAATCCGTAGCCTTACTAGGCCAAGCCTGGCTTTGAAGTTGGGCTGTCATTGGGCTGGGCATGGTCCTACCACTGAATGTAGGTGTGATTGTGTGTGTGTGTGTCTAGCTGGAAAGCATTGCAATCGAAGGTAACTTGAATTTTTTTATATGTAGGCTGAACCTGTTTCTTTTTTTTTATTGTTTTACCCTATCATGTGCTAACACAATTTTGTACTGATTTCATTCATGATTGAAAATTGATCTGCGATTTGTATGGTTGAAGATTTACATGCCAATTAAATTGTACAATGGCATTCTGGGAGTAAAAAATGTGCAAATTTGGGGTGACTATCCGAGCTCAAGGACACATGGTGGATGCACAATCATAGTGGAAGTGGTATCAATTCGTCAAAAAATATTGCTAATTGGGTGGTGCCGGTGGTAAAATTTTGTTGACACTTACTTGGACAAAAAAAAAGCGCATCAGTGAAGGCAACAAAGGGTGTTCGTACAGAATCAAGTTGAAAAAGGTGAAAAAATAATAGGCCCCTGGCGAGGAGTTTTTTAAAACATAAACGCTAATTGAGATTACTGTATGAGTATTATCATCATTATAATATATTAACATTTATGTACTTGTAATTTATAGTCTATATCATATTGATTTGTATTAAATTATTATGAATGAAATAAATGAAATGAAACATACAATCATGGATACACTTTTTAATATTTCCAGTACTCTGAAAACATCAAACACGCTATAGGCCTGTAATCTGTGTTGAGTAGTAAAATATAAGTAAAACATAGAAGTACATATGGATTAACAAGGGTGTATTTAAAAAGAAACAATTATAAAATGCAGTCAACAAAAAATAGACGTTGTGTTAATCAGTACCATTAAAACGCAAAAGGCAATAATTCGTGAAAAGAAAAAACATTCCAAATAGTATAATTGAAGATATGTTGCAATTAAAAGTATGGCCTATCTAAATTTACATTTTGTATTCTTAACAAATTACGAGTCGGACTCCGCAAGAATAACGTGAAATTTCACTCAAATGAACGGAAATGGTTAGCTTCCTCACAATGAAAAAGCATTCTATGTAAATTCTTCTCACCTCCTTTCCGGTCATTTTAGCGAAAAAAAAATGTTGCAGGTGCACACTAACCGGGGTTAGGGTATGCGTCAAAGTCCGTAGGGTAAGGGGGTGGTTGCAACACAGGATTGTTATGGTGCATTTTTTGAAAATTCAGAAATTGCAATGGAGGGATAAGTCCAAAAGTGCCAAATACAATAAAATTAATAGTCTTGTAGCGGAGAGAGTAACTATTTCTTTAGGCAACTTTCGTTATTTTGAGATGTTATCATGTTATCATTGCCAGCACTCTGGTTTTATTGAATTTTTCTCAATTTATTTATTAATATCTTTTCAACATAACTTTGTAAACATGTAGTTACAATGTATTATAGGAAATAAAACTAATTTCAACAACAAGTGATAGCTAGAGATCGGCATTAACATTTATATCATGTGCATCCCATCCGATCCGAATCACACCTCATATCCATCACCACAGACCCACGAAGGCACTTGAATTCAGGACCACGGGCCGCCCGTGTGTTTTGACCAATTAGCTTAATATAACCCGTGCTTGTCGCGCAACATAAACATGTTTTGACCCCCGCACTGATGGTATCCGTACATACTTTGCTGTCTTAAGTTCTTGAGATACATTCAATTTTAAAAAAGGCCAAAGTCTATATGTTTAAAAGTTTTTTGGTTGCAAACAGGGAAAAATTGGTGTTGCTGTTACTTATGTCCTGCAAAAGTAATTTCTCCGACATGATAAATGAAAAAGTTTGTCTGAAATTAATGTAAGACAAGTAAGCTTTCATTTGAGACCAGCCAGTAAATGGAGAACCACGTTTGACAAATCTATGATTGTTTTGCAATTATCCAAACTCTGTGGTTCTGATTTTATAAGACTGTCTCTGTGGTGCTGAGTTTTATAATACCCGCTCTGTGGTGCTGGTTTTATAACACGGGCACTGTGGTCTGTTTATCACACTGGCTCTGTGGTGCTGTTTTTATAAAACAACCCCGCTCTGTGGTGCTGGTTTTATATCACACTGGTCTGTGATGCTGGTTTTTATAAGACCGGCTATGTGGTGCAGGTTTTATAACACTGGCTCGGTGGTGCTGTTTTTATAAGACTGGCTATATGTGCCTGGTGTCATAAGGGAATGCACCCCATTTTAGACTCAAGAGGGGGGGGGGGGGAGGCAGGAAGTTTAGGCCGGGGCCAAGTTTGTTTTTTTTTTAAAAAAAAAAAAGGGCAAGTTTTTTTTTAAAAACTTCCCTGTTTTCTGCATCAGAGTGGGTGGCCAAGTTTTTTTTTTACTCACAAGTGAGTCAAGTTGTTTTTTTTTGCTCACATAGGCGTCAAGTTTCCTGATTTATGTCTGAGTTTCGGGAACAGACCCATGGTCGGCAGGCCCTCAACCGCACGAAGAGAGCACGGTATTTTTTATTATAAAATCACCGGGCGGCCCCCGGTGGTGCTGAATTTCAAGTGCCTCTCGTTGGTCTGTGGTGTGGCTCTGCGGGCTGCAATTTCAGGCCTCTCGTGGCTCTGTGGTGCTTGCTCTGCGGTGCTGGTTGGAGGGAAAGGGATGCCGACCTGTATCTGGAACACGAGCCGGCACGACAAGTGTCATGATCGCGGCCAATCTATTGACACTCAGTCAATGATAGATCACAATCGATCACTCCGCAAATTCACCCATTAACAAAGCGCTTGTGAGATGCCACGACCAAGACGTCAAGAGAGGTTCGCTTATTACCATAATAAAGAAAGGCATTACAAAACAAAGGACGGTTCCCTCGACTTTGATACGTATGCTTTCAAACAGCTGGGATATTATGGATAAATGTCAGAAATTTATGTGTTCAAATATTAATGACTTTTCTGGCAAATTATTCACCTTTTTTCGACCTATTTTTTTTTTAAGTCGCTGTTTATATCCGAAACCGTATTCAGCGGTTTTAGCACTTAAGACTCGAAAAAGGAAAAAAAATTAACTACGGCAAAGTCGTATCCTAATTATACAAGTCGGCCAGATATACAATATCGCTACTTTTACTTCTACAAAAACTCAACCAAAACATGAAACCTTGATTTCCGGCCTATTTTCTGACACCATTTAATCCTTCAAAAATATAACCGGGGGAAAACTCATGATTATTTTCCTGTATAGGCCCTAGATTTTAAAAAAACGGAATTACGGGAAAAAAATCCGGAGATATGGCGGGCATCGCTGTAATAAATCCAAACATCGTGCTGTTCATTGTTTGTATTATACGAGCATGTTTCATAGTGTTTTAAGTATAAGTTTAAATTAATTTTCTCTTTCGCTTTGTATCAGGAAAGGGCCAACTGGAAATCAGGTTAGCAGTATATATGAAAACTATAGGCATGTAAAGATAAGTAGGACACAGGAGGAGCTATTTAACTTTTTCATTTTTTACTTTCCAAGTTGTTGAGTACCAACATAAAGAGTGGAGTTGTGCTAGTGTACTAGTAATAGAAATGGGAGTAGTGGTACCTGTACACTTTTCATGATTGTACGTTCCAATTTTGTCAAAGTAGATTGTGATAATAGAAATGGAGTAGGTTGTATTCTTTGACTGTGTGTTTTTAAGAGGCCTTAAGTTAAAATTTGAAGCTTACTGTCTTACCAGAACATCAAAAATCGGGAATAGCAAAATATTGTTATTTTATTTCATACAGCACTGGTACTTTCTGACTACAATCACTGTAACCATAATTTATAAATGTTTGATATCAAATATAATCTGTTAGTGTGTTTTATTTTGTATTGCTAATCCTTATCCGTACACGTGAAGCTGGAAACAGATGTTCCATCGGCCATAATTGATCGTTTCGGTGTTGGAGGCCCTTAACGGACTGAAAACTGGACTTGCTTTTCTTGAAGGATACTTATAGAATATTAGTATCGGTTGAAGCGGAGCTCTGATAAGGGGAATTACCATGCGCGATCATACTGCTAGTCTAACACCAGGGGGTGGATGATCACATGGGTGGAAGTAAAAAAAAAAATTCATCTGCACCGATACCCACTAATACAGTGTCTGCGTTCGATCCCTCGATACCTTGTTGGGTAAGAAATCCTTTGCTACCTTTGCGTCAGGTTTACCCCTCTAAATGGGTACCCACCATTTCATTAAAGATTCTGAACAATTTATTTCTTCCTTTCCTGGTTTTTGCCATAACCTATTTTGGTCACGTGCATGCAATAGGCAACCAGACGCTTTTCTTCTGGACCTCAGTCAAAACCAGTTGGTGATCTCATCCCGTGTTCATGATGTTCGCATTATGCATAAGAACCTACAAGGTAGATGTGGATCAAATACAAAGCACAACGAATAAAATCAGTAGAAGTATTTTGTTTTGAATTTTTTTCTTGAGGATTTATCAGAACCATTCATCTGCATGTTTTTGTGTTTCAATTTAAAAACCAGTTTTGAGTTGGTTTACAAATCAATATTTAAGAAACTATATAGAGATACTTTTCTTAAGGGATGATCAGCTCATATTACAATAAAATATAATATTTATGCAACCACAAAAGGCGAGGAGTTGAGGAGTGTCATGATCTTGACTAAAACTATGTTTGTTCTACATGTATCAGAACCTTGTTATAACCTTTATTTTTTTTAAATAAAATGGTGGTCGAAATGAATGGATGTTTATCCCTTTAAGTAGGTAATACCTCTACCAAGATCGGCACCCTATTTAACTGGATTGTAATGAAATAATCAGTTAAATCAAAATCAAATGATTAATTTTATACCAAACCAAATGTACATTGTTTAGAGATTAACAATTATGAATAAAATTCACAATAATTATACTTATTATATAATTTATTTGTACACATGAATAAAATGTAACTGAAACAAACAGAAATATTAATGTACAAAGATTACTCAATATTTTACTGGTAGAGTCGCATTTGGTTTATTATTACTATTGAAAAAGATCGAGACTGTCATAAAATAGATACTTTATACAAGTAAAACAAGTTTGTCTACAGTAATACACAAAAACTTAAACGTTTCTTAAGTAAAATATTAGCATGCTTCAAAATTAAGGACAAATACACAACCTAGGTTGTATTTAGTGAGCTTAATATACTCTTTAATTTACGTGGTCGGGTTATTGGGGGAAAGGGCGACTATAAGACTATAGCATTATAGTATAACACTATTTTATATTCTACTCCTTAAGGTGACTCAGAGATTTTGTTGGGCGCCCTCAATTTCTCAAAAAAATTGTGTTTTTTTGCAGGTCATAAGGCGACATGAAAAAAAAAATTGTTTGATTGCCATTTCCCGACCGACCGAAATAAGTCGAAAAACCGGGTTGCGTTTTTTTTTTTTTTTTTTAAGAGTGAAAATTATCAATGTTGAGAGGGTTTTATGAACGTAAATCACTTACTTTTTCTAAAATGTTGTTTTAATAACGATGGAAACCTGATTATCTACCCCAGGGCTGGAGCCAGGGGGTGCGGGGGGTGCGACGCCACCCCCCCCAAAATTAAAAAGGTCCGGTTTATGATATTGAAGGTCCGCTTGTATGTTGATGCCCCGTTTTGCCAAGTAAAATTTTGCGTCTTGTCGTAAATGGGTTGGTTGTTTAAGGGTTGTGGTGCATGGTTATATGAGATGACTAAGTAGCTGTTAAGCAGTACATTACGTATGGGTGGTGTTATTTTTGGTTTCTCAACGCTGGATGGAGTGTGGTGTTGATGTTGGATTGGAAAATTGGTGTGTTGGTAGCCAAAAGGTCCGCTTACGGCAATCGCACCCCCCCACTAAATTCTGGCTACGGGCCGTAACCCTCTCCAGGTCATAAGCTTATTGCCCACCGCAGGCGCCGAATCATAGATTTGTGTCTGAATCGTATGACAGTCCAGTCGGGTTACGGGTACAAGATACTCAATCGGCGATATGCCTCATTTCATTGGCGATGTCGCCAAATACGGCGAGGTTTGCTATTTTAAGATAAATCAATGAGATCACATCAAAGGCAAATGATTCGTCACAAACAATTTTTTGCCATGTCTAAAATCTCAGCAGGTAAAAAAAATCTATCGGGGACATATCAGTTAAAAGTTGGGATTTTAGGAAAAGGAAATAACACTGAGAAGATACAACTCACATCGAAGAAAATCATCAATCAGCTTGAGGGAAATTCCCATTTGCATTTGAAATATGTCCAGAAATGAGTGATGAGTAGATTTGCATAAATTTGTGTTCCAATTATAGCCTCATCTTAGGATACAGGGTTAAAAAATAGTAACTTGCCATTAAAAAAAACTGACATAAGATTGACATTCGCGGTGAGTAGTAATCTGAAAGTGAAGCGGTGGCTTTGCACATGCGCAGTAGGCCGACATGGTTGTTCGCACCAAGGAGTAATAAAATCGTGCCAGTACCAACAAAATTATGGCGATGTACTTTTTATGCACTTTGACCTTTTCTTTACCAAAATCATTATGACGGATTAAAAGGTGATATAATATGTACTTAATCGGAAGTTTTAACCAAAAGGTGATGATTTTATGGGAAATCGCCGAATTGTATAGGCACTCAAATGGGTGATTGACTGAGTGCAATAGCCAAACAGTTTCAATGGACGGTTCGTGCACGTATCAGTGAAAAAAACAACTGGGTAAAAAAAAAAAAAAAATATGACAAAAATACATAAGACATCGAAAGAGTTAAATCAAATTTTATTTTACAAAAATAAATAAATAGAATCTGTTTATGGTACAAGTTAGAGAATATGAGAAAAGTTGGTTATTTGGGTTTACTTCATTTCGCTGAAATTATACATCGTGAATGAACTGGTCGGTAGAGTTTAAAAACAACAACATGAGGTGTGTACGCTGTTTTCGATACTGCTGTTCACAAGGGAACTTTCAAGGGAACTTTTATTCTATGACATTTCGAAGGACATTTAAGGTCTGTTTGTTTGCTTCTGCAGTTGTAAAAAAAAAATAATAAAAAAAAAAAAATCAAGCGGAGACCATACCGACCCAAATTTTTTTGCGTGAAAGGGCAATCAAAAACAATTTATTTTCTGGGCCTAAGCTGTCCTATTACTATCATCTGGGAAATGATAAGCTAAATCGAATCCTGCATAGGAATCACAACTTTGTTATAAAATTCCGGATGTATAAACAGTATTCCATTAGGGCGTAATACTACACATAAATGTTCCTGCATCAAAAGAAAAATCCGATTTCGTCTCAAATTTCGGAATTGTGAATTTTATGTTAATATCTTTTAGTCGAAGTTTGACTATTTTTCAGTTATGTAACACAAAAAATAATATTTCGAAATCTCTGAGTCAGAGGCTTAAGTCCTAATTATAACAGGGATGTGCAAGAATACGAAAAAAATCTGAAATCGATCTTTTTGTTTTTATAATAAAACACAGCCGCTCTGACAAAATTATTACCTTTTAAATATTACCCTTTGTTCTTGACTTTTCATACCTTTTTCTTTCAGATATTTTTTATCTGTGATCAACTCACATCCCGACCTTACCTGTTTCACCGTGTTTGATTGCTTTTTGTTTGTTGTTTAGAAAAGCCATTTCTTTCAAATAGATATTGTTCACATATTGTTCATAACTCGTTAAAAACCCAGCAGATTATATACAGTTTATACATTTACTTGTTGTAGATTTCTAATGTACAAATTATGAACCAGAACTTTGGCTTTGGTGCGTGCTAGAAAGAATCTAGTTCTTTTAATCCAATCCATGATGTGATGGCAATTGGAGCCGATTGCGCCGGAACGATGTTGATACGGGTATAATATAAAAGAAAGATTACGCATATTATGAAATCAAATAAAGATTAGTAATAACTCAAGAAACATGTTGTGAACCATCAACATTCAAGATACATAGAAATAATTCAAATTTCAATTGTCCTAGCCGTCTGCTATTTTCACCATGGTTATTCACAAAAGAATAAATCATGTGTTATTTTTGTTGCATTAACCCTAACACACAACTGGCCCAGAGGCAATGAGAGGCAACAAAACCGTGGTACCAGTCGAAATGTTTTTCGTTGGCCTCTGGGCCGTCAACAACTATTTTTGGTCGCGCAGAATGACTCGCATTGCGCCTCATTGCATCTGGGCCGTCCTTACGGAAAATCCGCGATGTTTCCTTGCCCCTGGGCCACGTCGTCCGGAAACATGACGCGATGTTTTTCGTTTGCATCTGGGCCTTCTTCCGGGAAAATGAACGCGATGGTTGTTTCGTTGCATCTGGCCGTTATTTGACTGGAAATGATGCGATGCTTTTTCACTGCATTTCGGACTGTTTGGCCCGCAGAAGGCGCAATGCTTTTCATCAGGCGGGTGACACTGTACAAATGGCCATAGACAATTTTCGATTTCGATGTGATAGCGCCACCATTTCGATAACTATTGGGTAATTATGCCATAACGTATTCTGACGTAAACCGGAGCATGACCGAACTAGCTAAAGCGCCAACGCACACATGATGTAGCGTAATAGCGGCCACTGGCAGACTGTCGAACTTAACTACAAATTTCAATGTCCAAAGACAGTTGTGGCACTACGCATCCTTACTTTAGATTTATTTATTTATTTATGTATCCCTGTTTTTTATTGCTTTTCACGCGAGTTTTTCTTTTTGATCTGTGACGTCGTTCCGTGAAATGACTCTATGTTTTTCGTTGCATTTTGGGCCGGCTTCCGGGAAAATGACCGCGATGTTTTTTTGTTGCATCTGGGCCGTTATTGCTTTACCCTACTTATCCTGTAACCGGGAAAACTCCGAGCATCAATGAACGCAAACTTTGGCTATCGTTGCATCTGGGGCCGTTAACAATAAAAAGAGATTGCCTTTCGTTGCATTGGGCCGTCTGCCGCAAAACGACCCTGTCCCGGTTTAGGGTTATCACCTGTATGCAGCCCTTCATGGGAAAAGTTTTCAGTTTTTCTTCAGATTTCTTGGCTATCTTTAGCTTGTTTCAAACGTCAAAAATGTTTAGCTTATTTATAGTGTACATAGTAATGGATTTCATTTGTTGTGTGTTTGCCTGATTTTCAGTGCAATGGAAGTGCCAGAATAAAAGAAAGAATAGAGCTACGTCCATGGAATTTTAATATTTGGAGTGTTTGATCTAATAACTACAGACGATGGATTTAATTCTCGACAGCTTTGGAACATAAACCCGCTTTGCAACGGATTCAATTCATGCACCAAGTCCAAACCACTCATTGTTTAGTACACTGCGCCCCAGGGCTGTGTATGGTTATCCAAGAATAACTACACCTGCCTGTCAATATACTGAATATTAAAAGCATTCAGAACCATCTTGCCTTGCTTGGCTTGGACTGCATCCCGACCGAAATATAGAAGATTAATAGAAACCATAAATTAGGAATTTATTTACACATTGTAGAAAACTGAAACAGCATGAAAAGTGTAAAAAATACATTATCCAAGTGAGGGGGAGGGCTACGAGAATCTTAATAATTTTTTTTTAATGTCGCCCTAAGAAATTGTTTTTATAACTAGTATATTTCACCTCGTGTGACCTTTCAACCATTTGTATATGACCTTTACCCCAGATTGCTTGTGCGCAGGTCAAGCGTCCTTTTGGCCAAATTGATGTTCTAAGACAGTTCTAAAATGACTTTGACCTTTACGACCCTTTTCCACCCTCTGAACTTTTGCTCCCATCCAGTGCCACACACACTGGAATCTCTATACAATGGTTGGCTCACAACAGTAATTGCATGTAGATTGGGAATGGAGCAACGTGCGGGCATCTTGGTCTAACCGAACACAATACCATTCCAGAGACACCGTTTAACAAAGTTGTATCCCGGGTGCCCGTTTTAGAGACATGCCATCCCGATACGGCGCAATACAATAGCTCACTGAATTGCTTGATTCTGTATCCTGTTATGGTCGCTTATCCACATTTCACTGGTAACAATTTTGTATAAAGACTGTCTTAACCAACCTGCTTGGGCTCTTTTGGATGACCAAATATGGCCATCGTTGTTCAATTAACGAAGCCCAGGTTTTTCCAATCCCATTGTATAGAGATCCGTGGCCAAACATCAGCTTCACAAGTCAAAGCACAATGAAACGCACATGCTATAGCCGACCAGAACCTAACACTTTTTTTTATTAATAGTTTAAATAGACATGAGGAGATTTCCAGAAAAGAAGCGCCCCCCAATTTTTCTCAAACCTTGATTTTGTTTACATATTTTGAATGCTTACCATGTTTAGATCACACCTGAAGTGGAACACGCGCATACGCATTCTATGTAAACGATATGATAGTAGTTTCTATCATCACGATAGAAATCAAGGCATGGTTTTTCTATGGGGAACGATTACGATAACAGGCAAGTTCAACACAAGGTGTCGTTTTCTTTTGCACCTGTTTGTCCAATAAACCTTCAACTTCTCGTTAGGTGGTTCTACACCGATCCAGTGGAAATTTGATAGAAAGTCTAATTCCCTAAAAAAATCTCCTCCTGTCCTTTAAAGAAAATAGTAGACTTTTGTGAATGGACAATTGGGCACAGCATTCACAAATTGAGGGGAGTGAGACTTAACACTTCCTTGGCCGAAGTGCAGTCCATTTTAAAAAATTGGGTGATTTTTGTGATTTATATATCTGCCTGCATGGTTGTCTAGGGAAGCATATTCTCCAAATGGTTGATGTTTTTGTTGAGTGAATAATTTTTAATTTTTTGCTCAATATATGATTTATCACTAAGGACAAATTTTGTATTTGAATAAAATGCACAAAGTTAAAAAAAAAATGAGTAAATTGTGTATAATTTTTCCAAATTTGTTTAGTGTCAATTTTGTAAGTGTCATT
The DNA here is from genome assembly GCA_023653785.1 of Ophioderma brevispina. NCBI lineage: Eukaryota > Metazoa > Echinodermata > Ophiuroidea > Amphilepidida > Ophiodermatidae > Ophioderma > Ophioderma brevispina. The sequence goes on from JAMKCH010000720.1 coordinate 43,857, forward strand.
TTTTTCATAAAAAAATACTAATCCCTAAGCGGGGATTTTTTGTATTGTGTGTATTACATCCTACATGTCCTATGCATTTGGTTAAGAAGTCATGATGTATTGACTTGTTAGTTTGATTTGTTTTTTGACTCGGTATAAAACGGTATTTACTATTCATTTCACACATCTGGACTAAAAAAAATAAATTCTTAGTATCAAACCAAAAACCTAACCTCGTTTCAGCACACTGTGTTCACCCAGTAGTATGTCATGACTGGTAGACTAGTCTGTAGCCAAGCTGCACACACACATGCACAGTGCAGATGACAACTGATCTGCTGGTACTGATGGGAAATGCTACTGTTGTGTTTTGTATTGTACTATCAATGAAGCAACCCGACATTGATTGATGCCAAAATCAGCCACTATCAGTTGCAACGCGGCCATACATTAAAAATGAACTGGAAACCTCATTTGTTGCCTTGCCCAACAACGTATCTGCTTCGCAAGGATTCAGCACGTCAGTGCACATGAACCGTACCGATAATCAATGACTCGCAAGTTTTTGTTTTTGGAGCTGAGCTGAGACTCGTGACCGGCGATATTCATCACTACTGAAGGCTTGTCTGGCTCCTACGGGGGCATCTCATGATATCCACGTTGATTTTTGGGTTCAATGCTAAATCACCTGCCTGCTAAAATCTCCTTCGGCCATCACTTGCTGGTCTTGAAAAAGACGGATTTTACTTCCTGTTCTTTTCATCGCTTCCGGCGACACGACGCCATGTTATCTACATCAGATTCAACCCGATTCAGCCTCCAGTGTTTCTATTCTATGTTTAGCTATTTTTCGCAAAACAGGCGCAATCACTTTTTTTGGACTTGCTACAAGCCCATCTTTGCCACTGATTTTCAAGGACTTCGCATCTCAGTGAGGTTATTTAGTTATGTTGGTTGGACATAAAAAATCCCTAAAAATTTCTAAAAAAAAACAAAAAACAAACCGCAGCATTAATTGCTTCAAGCCCGATGGCACGGCAGTTTTTATTGGTTTTAAATCAACCTTGACCGAAGTGAACTCCAGGATTTACGTACGTATTTTCGAATTGGCCGTTGGACGTACATGGCACTCATATTACGTAGGACGTCAATTTTTGTTTTATCGACATGTTCGATCACTTGTGCCAATTACGTGTTAAGTGTTCAATCTTGTGTAATTTTTTTTCCTCTATTCCCAAGTGGTTAATACTTGGGGAAAACTGAATTACCGCCCATCACTAGGGCCTACAATTGTTATTGTTTTGAATACATATTTTTATTGTACATCCCCTACGACTCACTACTTAATAGAATAAAAAAATACAAAACACAGGTGGGTTCATAAGACATGAATATTATATGTAGAGGACGCTCTGACCGAAAATAGGAGTAAATTGGGAATCGCCCCAGTCCTATTTTCGGACAGTCCCCCTTTTCCCAAGGACCAGTGTTATTGAAGTTGGGAAAGAATTTTAGTATTCTGTCTGCGCCCCAGGCTACGAATTCGGCAACGTTAGCGAATAAACCGCATGTTTAAAGGTGCCGAATTTTAAGTGGTGGCAGAATACTAAATTCATCCCGAGAGTTTGTATTCACATCATCCATCCATCTTGCAATGTATGTGGGTCTACCGATACAAAATTACAACTCAAAAAAAACGTATGCATATCATCCCTACCATATAACACTTACGGCTTAAGGCAGTTACGCAGCTAACCTTGCGCAATATCGTAATTTTGCTTGTAGGGAAGTGTTGATCGTTAATTGGTATTATATTTTTTGAGATTTATCCGACGACTTTTTTTCACTTACCTTCGCCGACAATCGGCCATGATGTAAACGCAAACGATACGGCGAAAAAATCAAACCGCTGAAATTTTTGGGTGACGTCAGCATTCAGCTGAGGAACGGTCTGGTAATGCCGAAGTGACCGAAAATAGGAAGCGTTACCAAAAATGTCGACTTTCCCTATTTCGAACAAGCCACCACTTAAAATTCGGCACCTTTAACATGTGGTTTTTATCCGTTAACGTTGCCGAATTCGTAGCCTGTGGGGCAGACTACTAAATTCTTTCCAAATAAATTACTAGCTTGCCTTATTAATAATGAGACTGGTCCATGGTCCCCCTGGAGCATGATTTCGGGTCCAGGATCTCCGAACGTGCGAACGGAACGGCACTGCTCAGTCACAGGCATGCCGGGCTTGGGTCAGCTGGCTGCGGCCGGGGGGGCTGGTGGTTCTTAGTCCTGCCCGCGGTTCTGAGTAAGAATAATCATGTTTATGGGAAAAAACGGTTTGTTCTTCTTCATTGTTTCTTCAGTTGTGTTCTGAGGGGGGATATAATAATTACCTGCCACTGGCCTCGCTCGCTGTATCATTCTTCATCGGGCGTGTGGGTTTTCTTTACTCTACCCCACTACCTCACTCTCTCTTAGCTCTATTATTGACCCTCTCTCACAATAATTTGGTGGGTTGTGTAGGGTTGTGGACGTTAATCGGACGCACAGTGGTGTGAGGCGGAGGGTGAGCTGTCAGCTAAGGAGGACTCAGATAGCGGTGGTCCGAACGCAAACTTGTTTGAAACGAGCGTGCGGTTGAGGAGCCTAAAAGGGTGGGTATTCACGTAGCTAACTGCTGTACGTGACAGACAGTAGAGGGCCGGAAGAGGTTCAGGTTGGGATAACTACGACATAAAGAAATCCAAAGGGTGGTGGTGGGTGTGTGCGGTGGCTGAACGCTGGAGAAGCAGTTTCAGGGGGGGGGGGGTGTGGGTGTGTGGTTTGCTTTGTGGGGGGTCGTGCTCTTTTAAGGGCACCTGACAAAACACAACATTGTGCTGGCTGGCCGCGGCGTCCGCCAGGGGGGATAGCAGGGAGAGGGACGGATGGAAGCGTGTAGTCGCTCCACTGCTGTTGCCATGTACGTATGGGGTGGGCCAGGGAAACTATGGTGACAAGGTGAAATTAGATGTAGGGATCAGGATTCTCGAAAATTGGGCAAAAAACCCAACGATGTGGGGGTCCCAGAATAGTCCCTAACCTAGAACGGCAGACAAAGGTTTGGCGCGTTCAAAATTTCTCAAAAGGAGGGACGTTTCATATTGACAAAAAAAAGTTCTGGAAACAGAGGGGCGCAAGAAAAATAACCCCGATTTATCAAATTGCTTTTGGATTCAATAGGGAAGATATAATTTCAAAGGATGAGTGACAGTGTGATCATAAGCAATTTTCTCATTAATAAATGTAGGAACGAAACCCGCCATGTACCGTTAAAAGCCGTTTTAATTCATTGGCAATATTTTGATTCAGATGCAAAAATTGGTCAATCCGTGCAAGCTGTAGTTTTTTTTTTTTTTGCTGGATCTATTACGTCCCCAATATGAGTATTTTATACTAAAAAACACTTAAATTTTGAAGACCTATGAAACACTTACTTAAATATTAAGAAAGTATTGACTATTGAACTAACTATTCATAGAAATACTACCGGGAGGCGTGTTTTTTGGAAAATCCCTAATTACGAATGATCATGATGATGAAACAACTCATGAACTTTGATGTCTTTCAGCTTGTTGCATTAAACTTTTCCTTCATACCGAAACAGTGTTGAAAATCTGACCAGCATCTATTCAAACAATTACGTAAGTTAGTGTACACAAGTTTGTTATTTTGCCTTTTGGTCAGCGGCCTCAAGCGCACCCTGATGAGTTCATCAATCTCTCCTCTTCGATCGCCAGAAACGCACGGACCCGACCTGCCGCAAGAATTGCAGACGTCGCGGAAAGGGAACCTTCTCCACCACGCCGATTGTTCCCGGTGGGACAGACAGAGTCCGTACTTCCGATGTTATAGTTTGCTCCTCATGCAAATCTGGAGGCAATCACAGTTAAATTCTCCCACACGGGAGAAAACACCTTTACTGGGACGACCTAAAAGTCGACTGAACTCGTGTAGAGAGTTGACGGACCGATTTTTTATGTTTTTAGTGATATGCCTCCGGAAATCACTGAAATCGTGTCGAGTTGCTGAGGAGGCTATCCTCAATGGAATTTATCCACATAGAATTTCACGGGATCCTAGGGGGAGTTATTTTGTCAAGAATCTACAAGGGGTGGGTTTGTAAAACATGTTTCTTCCCTGAACCCAGAGAAGATGTAAGGAAGAGGAGGTGTATCGCTTCGAGACTCGCTAGATAACTTGTTTTATCCATTCAATACCTATTGTATCACGCACTTAACAATCCACTTGTAAAGGTCCTTTCCCCGGATCTGTGCGAACCGCTCCGACACTCGCTCGAGTCGCAATTACGTTACTGGAGAAAATAACAGAGCGTGTACACTTGCACCATGTTTCTTAGAGTTGATTTTCTAACAAAGCGTTTTACCCCTTACTTCCGGGTTTGCATCCGTCGTATTTTCCTGTTTATTGAAGCGATTGTTTACACTTCTCCAAAAGAGAGGAATATGTTTCCTTGAAACAATCCCATCAAAATCGCCGAATTTTCGATTATTTAGGAGCGTTTGAATAGTGAATTCAGAGGGTATTTTTGTGAGGTATAAATTTGACAATTCTAGGGAGATATGTCCGTGTTTTTTTTTTCGACCATTTCTCAAGTTTCCGATCATTTCCTGTGAATGAAAGCACGTGGAATACGACGGCGTATGGTCACTTTATCCAATTCAGCGACCTTTTCGGTGACAAAAAGCGACAAAATTTTTGAGGAGAGTTTTAAAAAAAAATTGGCACTCGTTCGCTATTTGATTTTTGTTTTTTTTTTCGGTAATCTTGTATCGCTACACGAACTGGCACAAATTCGAGCCCCCGGATTCTAATGTTAGGCTCATCTCGGCAATGTAGTATAGGCTACTGTGGTATTTGGTTCCGGGCATTTTTTCTGAGGCCAATAATGTAATAAGGTTGTGAATTTAGCAAAGATTTAGGGATTATCAAGTTTTTGGGAATTATATAGGTGGTAGGTCTATATACCTTATTATGAATGCATATGCAGCTGCATGTAAATAAAAGTGTAATATATAAAATGGTTTATCGGGTCACAAGTGGATCTTGGGTTTGTCACGATAGTGTGTAGAAGGTGTGGGCGTTATGTGAGGCGGGGGGGGTACGTTGGTTCGTGGTTTGGCGCTGCGGTCGTAATTCCTAATCATCTCGTCGTCTGTGTGGCTGTGGGGCCGTGCGGCCTAGGTGTTTTAGACGCAAGGCCTGGCGTCAAGTTAATTTAGTGAATGTTGCTGGCGATTGGGGTACAGGGGGAGACGATTGTACAGGTATCGACAAAAACCATGGAGTTCGTCGCTAATAAACGTATAAATGCAACAATGGTCTCCGAATTCATTTTTTGTGTGTTTTACTTTTCATCATTTTCACACGCTGTGGTGACATTTTTACTAACCCATCGTAGACCAATGTTCAACTTCAAGTTAAAAATTAGCCCCCAATCCTGCAATTACAAACCCTAATTATTGATGCGCCATTGGGAGTCTCGATACAAATAGACATAACAAGTATATTGGTCATAAGATTTTGCATTTGATACATCGGATCGAGTGGAATCACTTTTCATCGATCGCAGCTGGCCCGCGCGGAGGGCAGTTCTCCCACAGTGGCCCCGGCCCAGTCCCCCCGTCAAATTTGTTGATCATATTACCCGCGGGGCTATTTCGGCGGGGCATTTTATAGGGGCAACGGTGATGAACAATTCACTTCTCGACTGCCGAGTCCTTTGTCTCCTATATCGCTTCGGCATACTCTAATTTATAGACATCTTCATCAATAAATCGGGCATAGTAGGTGGCTGTAGTGAGCCGTTCTTATTTCCCAGATTTTTCTTGGTGAACTGAGAACTAAGAACTAGCAGGGGCATTCGGGAATGTATCGTCAGTGCTGGGGCAGTGCTGTGGTTGTGTTGTTTACGATTTGGGACGACCTAGGATGTGCGCCAAGGCGGCCCGTGCACAACCTCTGACCGAATCGATCTAAGCTTATCTTCCTGCGGCCTTGGTTGACTTAAATGGTCTAATTGGGTAACTTGAAATGCCATAGCGGGACACCGGGGGGCGGGGGGGTGTGGCCCGCGGTACGCAACACGTAGAGGCTTGGGTGTAATGTGGGCCGTGGCGGATGCATGCTCCGCTGCACTGTCAGCATGTCAAGTCTCTGCTGAAACAATAATATAATTTGATTTAATTGTTATTAACTTGCTGTTGTTTATTCATTTTTATTTGTGAGTTGCTAAGTTCAGTTGAACTTGAAGGGCCAGGATGTAACGGTGCAGTGTTTGTGTATGTACAATCATGCATACATCTTCCTGACGTCTCTTTGGGTATGGCTGGTGGTTCATGTGTTATATTCCGGAATCAAATCTTGAGACGCGTTGCCCTGCGCCGATCGCAGGGAGTATTTGCGCCGAGCGTAGCACGCGACAAAAGTCCCAGTTGACCTCTGCTGTACATTGGCCAATCGTGATAACGTTTTTCGTTGTTACTATGACGCTTGTTACTAGGTCAAGTTCAGCGGTCATACGTAGTCAACTCACACCATTTGAACCGACACGTCTCAATTACGTCCTAAAACCCTATTTCCTTTCAATCATAATATACCGGTATTTGTCATCTCTTTTATTTCATGTTGTTTGTACTGCTGGCCCACTGTTTTTCAGCAGAACACCACTACCACCCATACCAATGTGAGTTATCACACAGTACAACAACCTTCAGACACAATGGACAACATATATTGCATCTCGCAGCAATGTTTACTTTCTTGACAGAGAAGCACTACTTCGAATACAAAGACTGTAATTACCGGACAATGTTATTGTAGGGGGCATGGAAATGGAGAGATGTTCATAAATCATCACCCATTTTCACACCTTAATGCAATAGCTTTATAAACACCCCTCCAAACATTGGTCATGATTGGCATGATAAGGGTGCTGCTTATATTTAGTGGTGTATCATGAAATTTACAATGCACAAAACCACTTTTTCACTTGATTTTATGAAATTGAACAAGTGTAAATTAGTAATGCAGGGCTTGGCGCGAAGGATAAATTTTGTCTAGCAATTTTTGCAACAGCCTTGCTTTGATAATGTTGAATTAGAGCAAGGTTTTACCTATGGTGAAAATTGCTACACATCTTAAAATTGCATAGCAAATGGCAGAAAATGTGTAACAAACTGCTAGTGGGTTGATCTATCGCAAAGCCCTGGTTATTATGTGACAAATTTTTTTTTTTTTTTGGACTGGTCTTATTATCACAATCTAAAACGTGGTTTAGGTTAAGTTTCAATATATTTACTATTTTTGAGGCAATTGCAAGCGTTGTACAACAAACTGGTCAACTTAATGGCCCCATGTGGATATATGTGTTTTACTTTTCAAAACCCTGTCTTCCATGGGTGACACAGTTTAGAACCCCATTGACTTGGATATCCATGTCTAACAGGAAAACGTTTCGGGCCTGGTCGCATCGTTGGACACTGTCCGACGTACAAACAAAAGAATACGGTCAATATATAATGATGGAAGGATCAGTGTGAGTGATTTTCCTTTCCTTTGGGGTGAATCCACATACCTCTAGGTTTCTTTAGATTCATTTTTGGGCCAGGCTCTTGATACCATGTTTAGCATCGCCATTTGCTTACCACATTTTCTGTCATTTGCTAGCAATTTTAAATATTGTGTAGCATTTTTCCTATAATACATTTGTGTAGTTTGCTCTAGCAACATATCAAAGCAAGATCTGTTGCAAAAATTGCTACACAAATAAATCCTTAGCATCGAGCCCTGTTTTTTGGCTACTATTTTGCACCCTTATTTTCTACATCTACGGATTTTGGCATCATTGCAAACCGTCCCAGTTTTAGCTACATGTACCTTAGGAGTTGTAAAGAGATTACCCAAGTATCAAGTGCATTCTTGGGTCAATGAATTTCTTCTGACGTAACAATTCTAACCCACCTTCAACAACTTCACACTCCTTAATGGTGACAACAAATTGTTAAAGGGCCACAATGGCAAAGAAAATATATTCAGACATAACAAAATGTACCCAAGTAGTGAAATCACTTCTACACATTTGAAAACAAGGTAGGTGTCAACTAGTTCCTGCTTAGTCATGACGCTCCTTATGTAAATTATCATAATGCCCATTAACTTTAATCAGGAGGAGCATGCCAAATGTTGTGTACGAATACAAAATTGTTGTCTCACATTCTCCAATAATTTCATGCGAATAAATATTCCTGATCCACCATGAAGTATTTCCCCCCCTTAGAGTGATATCAACACAGGATAGTCAAAATATCTTCAATCAACTTTTTTATGAAGTGAAATTTAAGGAAATTTCAAGACCTTGTACTCAAGATTCTGACCGGTGACTAAGTCCTGATTTTGTATTGCCAGGTGCTTAATGAAAGCTTTAGCTGGTATTTAAAATTGGCTATTACGGGTGCTAAAGGCAGAAGAGTGTTTAGCGAAAGCACCGTGTTATATAAAATTGGAGGTGACATATTGTCAGTGTCGAATTTGAAGGCTACACCAAAAATTCATATAGCGTGATACACATAATTGTGGGGACTTCACTAATGCTGTTAAAAGTCAATACTGTTAACGAAATGTCCATTTGAAGTCCCCATTAATTTGGGAATAAGGTTGTCAACACCATGTTGTAAAGCTGAAAAAGGGAGGAGTACATGTAAGAAATATCATTTTCCTTGTAAAAAATTAAGCCTCACTTCTCTGCCACAGACAGCCAAGGAGGCTGACATGACTGCCAGCATTTTGAAAAGCATGCAGTCAGCTCTAGGTCATTGCTAAATTGTATACATACATGTGCTAATCCACCTTTCGCTTGTCAGATCAATCTCTTAACTACAAGTTTGAAGTACAATATCTGAATGTTTTTAATTGTGTCAAAATTCACTCAAAAACATGCTAGAAACACTGTAAATTCTGGCAAGGATGACAACACCTTGATTTTGCATTGCAGGAATTGCCTGCAACTCTTGCTGTTTTTACAAAAATGTAAACACCCAAATTGTTTTCATATTTGTGGAAGTGATTTTGGTATCCATTTCATTATGTCTGAATATTTTCTATGCCATTGTGTCCCTTTTTAAAAATGAATTGATCAAAACACTACAATTTGTGAGAAGTAGACTGTCTATCTCATAAAAGGAGTGGCATGCATTTTGTTTTATCATGTTTTATTTGACAAAGTACTCATATCTTTTACAATATCGTATTGAAAAGATATCATTTAGTTAAAGAACAAAGTCCAGTGGGTCAGTTCACTGAACTTTACAACTAGAAAAGAAGTACATGCTATTAACACTACATGTATGTACAATACAATGTAGAGTAATAACCACATTGTGATTGACCATGCCAAATTTAAAAATTAGAAAAGAAAATGGTACTATAAGGCGACGAAAATAAAAAACCCTGTTTTATGGGCCCGACCGACCCTGATTTTTCAGATTTGCAGAATTTTTTTATTTTTTCCAAAAATCATGTAAAATCAGCCTGTTTTTAGCCCAAATTTATCGATTTTGGCAATTTTATTTTAGAAAATTTGTTTGTAAAAATTTTTCATTTTTTCTCTTGATTTTTCAGATTTTGGGGCTATTTTAGGCCAATTTTGAGCTCCAGAAAAGAAAAAAATTTTAAAAAGAAAAAATTCGCCCGACCGACCCTACTCGAAAGGTCCGCTCGCCCGTAAAACGTTAAACTCTAATACTCACTCACTCACTCACTCTGTGACTAATCTTTGGCAAGTAAGGTTTGATGATTGATTTGACTTCAAAGGACATTTTAGAAGGTTTTTAGCCCACATGTCCCTCTGGAAAATGTCAGCAATTTCCATAGGAGGGGGGTAAAGTTTCTACAGGGGTAAATTTTAAATGATGGTGCAAATGACGTTTAGTATAGCTCAAATTGTTCGTGTTGTAACAAGGAGTAAAAAAGTCTATGGTGACCTGTCTGTAAAATGCATTGTTATGGAGATATACAGCAAAATAGGCTAAAGGTCAAGTGTTTATTCAGCAACGGTCAGGGTCTTATACTGGTTTGAAACATGCATCACAGGTGCAACATGGAACCCCTCATTTGTTGATGAGGTCAAAGGTCATATACTAAGCAGTGTGAAAATTCCTTGGAAATTTTTGTATAGCAGTTTTTAACAATTTCAATAAAAATTTACATTGTTAGCATAAAAAATGATACACAAGCCAAAATTTGTGTAGCAGTTACTTCAAAATGGGTAGCATTTTGCTATGCTAAACGGGTTTATGGAGATTCCATACAAACCCTCATTTGTTATGAGGTCAAAGGTCACATATCAAGGTCATGTGAGGCCTATCATTCACAAACCGCGACGTCAGGTGACACAAGCGGTCCAAAGACCGATGTATTTTTTTATAGGGAAATAACACACTAGGTTTTGTATGTATGTGATAAATTACAATACAATAATTAGGAGACAAAAAATGAAGAACTGATAGGCACGCCCATATTACCAATAATATCACAGCCAGGATGATATCTCGGTGAATGTTATGTTATGTACATCATGTTTGCAGTTAATCCCATGACAATTGTCACTGCAACATGAATGATTTTGCATCTATAGTGGTTTATTCCTTAATCAATGTGCCTCTGCTTTGGTAATATTCAAATAAAGAAATAACTGCTTCACAGATTTACTTCAATGCAAATTGCAATTGAAGAGTAGTACTAATAAGTCCCACCTGTCCATATTGCATTTTGAATCCTCGTTTATTTGGTAGTGTTTAGTGTCATTCTATTTGCAAAGTGTCCTAAGATGGAAAAATCAGCTTGAAATAAATCTCTCACTACATTGAGGAATGATCTCTTGGGTTCTTTGTTAAAACAATCTTAGTCACTCACTTCTTAAGACACCTACTTCATTAACAAAGACAAACTTCACATCTAGGAAAGCCACTGGAAGTGAAGTGGGTGCTTAAGACTGAAGGGTCTGTCTTTGTTAAAATGAAGTGGAAGTGTCCTACTTGGTCTAACTTGGTCCTTTTAATACTGAGCTGACACAACTGAACAAGAGTTATTTCCTCATTTTAGTGGGAGATTTATTTAGGCGCTGACTTTTCATCTAAGGATGCGTTTCTGTTTAAAAAGATGCATGCAGGTTCAATGCAAAGGGAATTTGATTGTGTGTGGCATTGAGTGATGTTAGCATATGGATCACTGTCCTTCCAAAGGGTATTAGCTGAGGCGCTGATTTGTAATCCCAAAAACAACCAAAAAAAATATAAATTCTATTTTTACAATGTTGTTACTGGCGGATATGCGAACATAACCTGCAAGTGGTTGGCTTGAAATGTGTGTGCTTAAAGGAAAGCAAGAAGTACTTGTTATCTGATTCTGTAATTGCTCGACGGGCGTATCAAAATTCCGAGTTGAGATCAAAAAAGCCTTTCCCGATGAAAATCGCAGATTTTCAGCGTGAGATTGTTGCACAATGACCTACTACAGTGTGACCTCAAAACACAAACAAATTGATCTTGTTATCGGTAATGGTTGTAAACAACCAATCAGTGTTTAGTGCAAGATTTGAGACGCCGTCGCTGTATGTCTATTTGCGGGAGACGGTATGACAAATTTCCGGAAATACTTCATTTTTTCACTATTTGGGGTTGTGTCTACATTATAAAGCAGTTATTATGGAATGTACACACTACCCGATTATTTAAGTTTAAAAAAATGCATTTCCACATTTTTTCGATTCTCTTGCATTAGCGATGCTAATCCCTTTAATGTTTGTATTGCTTTAATTCTCAACATGCTGAACAGCATTTCAGCTGGAAATTTAGCCCCCCATTTTGGCTTCCACAACCATGTTGTGGAGGGCCTATTCATGCAGATATGTCTGCCTGTCTGGAGGGCCAACATAATTCATTATCAAATCTACAGATTTCAACCGATTACTCAATGAATTCTTAACGTGGCACGGTGATAGAACATGATGAGGTCATGGACTGTATACTTTCTGACAGGTTATGAGTATTAATGAGCTCATTTGCATTTGGAAAAAAATAATCCACTCTAGACTAAACATATAAGTCAGTGATCTTCTATCGTGACACGGTGATACAATGTATATGATGAGGTCATGTGCTAAGACTTAGGACGGTTCTGAATATGAATGAGCTCATGTGATATTTTCAACTATTTAAAAAAACATTAATCACTGCATACTAAAAAACTGATTAGTATGATATCAACATGGCACAGTGACAGACATGTGGGGTGTGCTGTATACTTTTGAATAGGTTAGGAATATTAATGAGCTCATTTACATATCTACCATTATTTTCAAGAAAATTCATTAGCCCTAAGCCCCCACCAATAAATTTAATAAGAAACCCCAAAATACCACAAACATTTAACTGCCAAACCCCCAAATACACCTTACATGTAGGGGATTACAAGGTCACTGATTGTTTGTGTGCAAACATATGGGAGGTATGTACCTGAAACCCCAAAATACCACAAAATACCATGAATGGAAGCACATTGTGATATTTTGTGGTGTTAGGGTTATGCCCAACCCTAACTGGGGTATAGCCCTTAGTTAAATAATTCTCCACTCAACGCTAATCGACTCTAGAGTGAAAATACTCGTGAACTTGCATTTCACTCTTCAAAAAAATATTCCAAGCATACAAGTAGTCACTCTTCGATATTTCACCTTTCAAAAAATCATCAGTACAGCTTTACTCTTCAGATTTTGAATTTTTCTCAATGAGATTTGCTCCAAGTAAATTACCGATTCTCTCTGTTTTTGTTTCAGAAAAATATAGCAGTGTTCAAACCAAAAAGCGAGGAGCCCTACGGTCAACTCAATCCCAAATGGACAAAATGGCTGCAAAAGACGTGTTTCCATGCTGCTTCGGGAGGGGCTGTCTAGTGGCCAACCAGGGTTATTTATCTGAGGATGGAGCTTATATTGCGTAGGAAATTACAACTTACTTGTAGTACCTAAAACTAGGGTAAGTTGACATGTAGTTGTAGACTTGGTTTGGGATGATGGCGATCCTGTAGTTGGGTCCACGATCATTATATAGGGTTTTATACTATTTATAGTTGCCATCAAGTTAATCTTTAGCATCAAGTTAAATAGATCCCCTAAGTTGTTTTGGATCACAAATAATCTATTATGCAGTTTAATTACTCAAAAAACGTAATTTTACCTGCTTTTGGTGCATTTTCAACGAAAATCGGCATTGACGCTAGCAGCCGCTGTCAGGAGTGGCTCTTACCGAACCTCGACACTCCCTCCCTTTGATGCATTCTGGGGTACGGATGGACAAATATGAGGCTAAAATCAAATGCGTATGCAGCGCAAATGCAGTGCGTATCCCGTTTATTGTACTGCGATCATTGATACGCTAGTCACGCCCACTTACATGGTTCCATTTCGCTCAACCAAAAAAATTTAGTTCCGTAATTGCCCCTACTCTCGTAGATTTTCGGACTTTTGACCAATTCAGAATAGCCCATTTTTACCATGTGATCGAATGTTTTCACCGATAGAAAATGGCGGATTGCTCTGAAAACCTTGTTGTTTTACCCCATAATTTCTCTCAAAATCAAAGCCCTGCCCTCCTTCCAACAATTTAACCTTGTTTTCTAGTAACGGATTTATAGCTACGTCGATACAGGTTAGTACGATAAAAAAACGGACACCTTTTTAATGTTTTTTCGAGCCAAAAACCTTAACGAAAATCGATGTTGTTAGCACTTTTCAAAAATTGTTTCCACCTTCTTATTTTATCCCGTAATTTCCCTCATAAATCGAAGCCCTGCCTTCCTTCCAACGATTTAACCTTGTTGGCAAAGCCTAACTGGAGCTATTTAACCTTGTCGGCTAGCTTAAATCTGATGGAATAAGTGAATTTTTTTCCCTTATCGGATCTGCAGACCCCAATACAGGATCGCCGGGATGATCGTGATCTCAGTTTCAAATTCTGTCTTAGACTCTTATCACCTCAAACATCACTTACAATTGTGGGAGAGCAGGTCTAATGGTTAGGTTGCTTGCCTGTGGTGCAAATTGCGGGGGTTTGAATCCCAGTAGGGACACTTGCTGGGATTTATTTGGGTATTCAAGAAAGGAAAAAAAAAATGCCAACTAGGCCCCAAAGACCCCTGTTAAGCAAGTTCTCCATGGGGCTGTGGGCAAGATTTCGAGTTCATTGCTTAGTCCCCAAGAATATTTGAACTGCTTTTGACAAATCCCATCTCTTTCCTGAAGATAATCCTTTTTTGAAAAATCCTTGCTACGACGATAGGGCTGTCTACTTATCTGGGTCATTTGCCAGAACTTAGGCTTTATCATCGGCCCTCGTTGCGCCGTACCTCCGCAACACACAACACTGCGTGTACTTGCTAATAAATCCGAATCTTAGTTCATCGCAGGCCTGGTTCATCGGAGGTGATAAACCAGAACGTGTGGTTTTACGAGGCCATTTGCGTTTGCCACCCTTTATGACCATTGGATTGGGAATGTTTTTCTAGCATGCCAAGTTAAACAAATGTGGATGCGATCAAGGCAAAATTAGTCGGAAGTCGCAAATATTGATTTTGAGATATAGCCACACAAAAATGAAAATGTCTTGTTTCCTATTTTTTTTGCCACCTTCAACTGATTATACCTTTGGAATTAATTGGTCAATTTCAATGGGGTTTTCTGCAAAATTTAGCTTTCTAAATGGTACATGGAAAAGTAAAAATTGAATCTGACCGACTTTAGACTCATTTTGCTTGATCACACCACAAATAGGCATTCTAAAATGTGCATGTTATTTCCTAACTAGCGGCTACCATTCCAGTCTCCTGCTATCACTTCAGGTAAAAATTAGATGTATTTTATGCCAGTTTACACAGCGGTGTATGGGAATCATCACCACAAAATGGCCACTCTATAACTTCCCCGTGACGTCAGCGTAGACAGCCCTATGACATTCACTTTCGAGATATCGACAATTTAGTCTGGAAACACCGTTTTTTAAGATTTAGTATATTTTAGAAATGCTATTTTACTTGTATTATCAATTAGAAAATAAGTGCTTGAATTTTCACAAATAAATGGGGAAATTAGAGATCAAAAGCTGATTTACTTCTTGAGGTATGAGTTTTTAAAGTGGAAAAATTAGACCTAAATATCGCAGCTTGAGAAAACAACAAAATACATGAGAAATACAATTACCTTACATTAGAAATTTCAATTTGCGAAGTTACATTTTCGACCATAACTTTTGAACGGAAGCTCCGATTGTTGTCAGACAAAAACGAGGTATTTTTTCGTCAATTTCAATTTGCAGTTTTTATTTTTAGTCTTCTGAAGGGGTAAATCCACCATTAAAGGTATATTTTGATTGGTTACTCAGAGGTTATAGAATGTGATGAGCCAATTGGATATTGTACGAATGTAAGAAAGGTGGTAGACCTCAGGGGTTATGAGTTTGCGAACACCTTAAAGGGACATAATGGCATAAAAAAATTCAAACATAATAACCAGGACCCTTATGAAATCACTTCCACGAGTTGAAAAACCCTTTGGATGTTACATTCTGTAAAACAGTTAAAAATAGAAGTGTTCCAGGGGAGGTGGCAGTTTGTGGCAATCTTCTGAAACCTTTAAAAGCAAGGCGTTTACATCACTGACGATTTACAAGTATCTAGCATGTTTTGGGAAATTCAAAAGCATTCAGGCGGATTCAAGATGTTGTAAGAGATATTGATCTGGCAAGTGAAGATGGATAGCCGGGATTGTACAGGGCCCCCTGATGACAAAATGCTTTTCAAGTTGGTACAATGATGGCAAGTAATGTCAGCCTCTGGTTCCAGAAAGTGCCACAAACTGACACCTCCCCTGGAACTCTCCTGTTTTTTACCGTTTTTACAGAATGTAAACATCCCAATGCTTCAACTGGTGGAAGTGATTTCAGTAAGGGTCTTTTCATTATGTCAATTTTTTTTCTGCCATGATGTCCCTTTAACTGAATTGCATTCTTGATAGCTGGGCATGAAAAGGTTTGTAGCAGACTTTGCCCAGTCATTAAACCTCCCAGCCTTGGGTGCAGAGGCCATTAGTAAGTACACAATGCTACAACAGAAATACAACAGATTTAAAGCCTTCAACTACCTAGGGATGCACAAATTTATTGTGTTACAGCATTGTTAATTAAATGTCCAAAAACTGCGAGGTCAAAAAGGAATTAGTTCAACAAACCCAATTCAATGCCAAAACATACATAAATTACCATTTTGTTCCTCCTCATTTGGTAACCCAAAATTGTGAATGGAAACATTCCGTAGGGGGTAATGCATTACTGGAGCGTTCACTTAAAGGGATAGCAGCGATTTACTAATCGAAACATCGAAAAAAATCATCAAATCATATTTTTTCTATTTTTATTCTTGGCATGGGATATGCGAACATAACATGCAAGTGGTTGGCTTGCAATCTGTGTATTTAAGACAAGGCCGTACTTTTTATCCGATTCTGTAAATTATACGGCGTATCAAAATTCCGATTGAGATCAAAAAAGCCTTTCCGGTTGTCTCAAGATTTCTCGGATATTGTGCCACCATGATCAATACAGGTTGACCTCAAACACAAACCATTTGATCTTTTGTATTCTGTACTGGTGTAATGTAAACCACAAGCAGATGTTTAGTGCGATTTTGAAAAATGCGCGCTGTATGTCATTGTGGGAGGACAGTATGACAAATTTCCTTCAAAACTTCATTTTTTCAATATTTGGTGGTTATTTCTAAATTAAAGCAGTTATTCTGAATTGTGCACACTTATCCCTGATTTACAACGTTTAAAAAATGCATTTCCACATTTTTTTCGATTCTATCGCATTATCGCTGCTAATCACTTTAAACGAGAATTGCCCTGAATTGCAGCAGTTTTAATACTCAATTGATATAAAAGCATTATAGCAAAAAGTAATAGTCCACAACATTTTTACAATAAGTATACTCGTCATATCACTCAAAACTCCAAACTCGACTTACACCCAAACACATACATACATACATACATACATAATAATACTTAAAAAGCGCTGCTACTGTACATCTAGATCGAAGCGCTGAAAATGATGCTACTTAATATGTTGTGAATAGATAAGTCTTAAGAGCACGCTTAAATGTAAGAACTGAATCCAGAATCCTTCATGCTAGCTGGCAAATTATTCAAGTGCAAGGGGCAACATACGGATGAAGGGTCCTGCATTCTACAGGACCACACATCCACACACTAACTTCTAAACAACACACATTACCATTCACCTACCTAACTGATTAGCACAAGCTAAAATTCACATTAAAAAGCATTAAAACCATAGTGGATGACATGAATGTGAAAATTTCATAGAAAATACATTAGTAGTTATAATGGCATTATACCAATTTTCGTCATGTACAGCAGGGATTTGTTGGTTACAAAAAATTTATCAAGTTTAGCAACACTCGTACAGGTATGGGGCATCCCTAGCTACGCTCAGGTGAAGCAACTCAGACCAAAGTGCTCACATCATCAGCAAAAGCTTGAAGGTTGCAGGGCTCATAAGAGCTTCATGATAAGGAGTGCTAGTCTTACCAATAATGAACATGCCCTTTTCTAGATCTGTCTAGTGATAGACTGTTCAAGAATTAATGCCAAACTCCTTTTTTAGTGTTTTTACTCTTTTTCATTGCCTCGGTAAGTATGGCACTTCTACCCAGTCCTCAGCCTCATGCCACACCATCAAATATGCACAAATTTTTTAATGTACTTAAGGGTAGTGTCAACCCTAATGCCTTTGTTTTTACACGAATTTCTATGATTTTGGCCCATTATTTTTTTTTTTTTTTTCTTTTTGGTTTTTTTGGTTGTAAACATGTAAACAGCACCCTCGGCGATCGTTACCAACAAAGGTATTCCAATGCAGACAATCATGAGTGGATATTGTATTTTTTGCCGATGTAAAAGTGGTATTTGACAGCTAAAGTCACAAAACCACTGGTCTTAACGGACAGGGAATTTAAGCAACATTACACGCCGAGGCGCAAGGCGACCAGCATCGTGAGAGTGGGAAAGTTTGATGCCGGTACATCATGGATAAATGAAGATTGTGACCGAGTGTTTTGATATACTTTTGCCTTCTCCGCGAACGCACTTGGAAAAACGAAAATAAATTTGAAATGTAAACAAAGCCCACTAATTAGACCAGATGATATTTCAATTTCTTTATGATTTCTGGCAGTTGAAGACAAAGGAGGATTTGATTCAAGCTGCAATAAAGATGTATTTTATCACTGCAACAACATAACTCAATTTTGAAGTTAAAAGGTAAAGCTACTTAAGAAAGAGACAGCTTGATGAAATGGCCGTGGAAACATTACTTTTTTACTCAAAACACGGATTTTCTCAATGTTCAATTTTCGCCCAAAATTTGGCAAATTCAGACAAGATAACCCTCCAAAAAATACCGAAGGCTAGTAAAGTAAAAGGTAAGGTTTAACTTTCGTACGATAGCATCGAGGTCGTCTCTAGGCGCCGGTTGTCTCAATTTTTCATTTTTCGATTTATAACTAAAGATATTCTCCAATATATACTCAATTTTGAAAGAAAGGTAAAAAATCACACTTTTTATTTTGAACATTTTTCCTTTATATTTAGAAAGTAAGCCTCTATTTCTTAAAAAATGAAAAAACGTCCCTAGACACAATAATTTGTCTTGTTTCTAAACAATAACATAAGAAATCATTAATGAAAATTCAAATTGATTTTTGCTTATGCTGTCTGAAATTTTGGGGCAAAATTAGTTTTTTTAGTATTTTCTAAAATACGGAAAGTTTAAATTACATCTGATGCCATAATCGAGGTTCACGATACAATTTCTTTCTAGAAATGTAGACTTTTACGGACAATAATCAAATATTTGCCCCCCGAAGTTACCAACCAAAATAGATGCTCGGAAGCTCCAGGTTGACACTGCCCTTAATACCTACCCACCAAAAAAAAAAAAAAAATCAAGATAACCCTTCCTTTGGAATATGTAAATGTTTTTGTTTTTAATTAATTACAACATATGGTGGATCCCTAATATGTATCAGTCTGTCAGACAATATCATTTCCAAATGTATCAAGGACATAGAAGCAGATGGTACATTGGTTGCGGCATGTATTGATTAAAATGAGGCGTCCGTAATGATAATATTGTAAATCTATAGTAATAATATATTTTGGCAATTATAGGTGGTGTTTCTGTTTATACACACTGATATTGAATAGATAATGTTAGGTTGCTCTCAGGGTATTGCAGTAAATTTCAGGATTGGACTCTGGTTTCAAATACCGGTACACTGTGTGGTCAGAAAAGGGGTTACAATATAATGGTGACAAAATGGTTAAAAATTACCTACCAAAAGAAATAATTAGTTGGATGATCGGTTTCTTTTGCTGTTGTAAGATTTTTATTGTATCAATTTCAGGCATGAATTCATTTATAAATTTATCAAATTGTTGTATTCATATTTTCAGGGTCCTGACTTTTAAAATAAGGTGGTACTCGTAAAAAAGCTCCCCAGGTCATATTAGGGGGAGATTTAAGGGGAGCGTTTCATGGCAATACCAAGTGATAACAATGGATCGAGCAGATTCTGTAGGGAAGCTATCGCTCTCACTCTCTCTTAAAAGTCAAGGCTCCTGATTTTTCATTGTTATGTAGACTGTATTGGCATTTTAAAGTGACAGGAGGAGATTTTTTTTTAGGATAACAAATTTCTCTCAAATCGCACTTGATCGGTTGCAGACCCACTTCAAAACAAGAATGTTTCAAAGGTTTATTGGATTAACAAGCACGGAAGAAAAGAAAAAAAGAAAACTGCAAACGTTGGTTTGAACTTGCCCGCTATCGTATTCATCCCTATAGAAATCGTGTTTGAGTTTCTGTCATGCACGACAGAAGAAAATATATTCATATTAGTACAAAAAGACGGTTTGTTGTATTCGGCTGTTCACATTCAGGCTTGATCTCTAATGCAGTGGTAAGCATTCCAACTTGCAAAAATACATAATAAGAATCCGCGGGATTGCTATGGCCGCTTTTTACCTGAGGATTCAAAGCACCCAGCCATTATCATTATGCTGCAATATTGGGAAATCATCAGAATCACGTCGCTTCATTAAGGTTTTGCTGCCAGGCCAACTAGCGGACTACCTATCAGGCACCTTAGATTGTGATATTCCCCCTAACAGATCCCCATTTCACTCCTGGGTGGAGAGAAGTAAAGTGCCTTGCCCAAGTGCACCAACACATTGGCCACAGCGGGACTCGAACCCAACGAGCTTTCGATCATGAGGCGGTCTTCTTATCCACGGGACCACATGTGCCTGGGTAAAACAAATTAAAGACATATCAGTGATTTTTATCCGCCAAGAGTGAAATTTGTGAAATTGCAGGAATAGTTTAAAAGTGAAGGATAAGTCCGTGTAGAATCTCTTAAGTTTAATTTTCCAAAAATGAGAATTACAACATAAAAGGAAGAAAACGGCAGTGTTCAAAGATGCCAAACTCCATTCATTACGTGTTGTTGAATTGTCCATTCGACATTATATTGAAAATATCATCCTATTTTGTCTTTATTAGGCTGCGTTTGGTCGAATCCTCTGTTGCAGGGTTGTTAGATACTCAAATACTAGTTCCAGGCATGCAAAAATCTGATTTTTGATGATTTTTTGTTTATTTGATTTATCAAATCACTGATATGGCTTTAAGGGTGCTTCTCTGGTAATGTCATGTCTCTTCACTAGATCCCGCATTATAAAATAACACATAGCCTACATAGAAACTAAAATTAAACAATACATGGCATTATGTTGTTGGAAACCAGGCATACACAATCTTTATTGGCTGCAGCAAGAGCCCGAAAACCCCTCTATTTTCGAGTAACACAGCGTTGACCTAATTTGGACAAGTGCATCAGATATCAAAATGAAGCTTGAAATCTCAGGAATCCGAAACTGCATATGCAAAAAATATAAACTGTACAAGTTGAGTTATGAGGGGGGGGAAAGGACCCCTATGAAAATCACCATGAATGAATTGACACTGTAACTCACTATATTAGTACAAAGACTTCCCCATGTTTGCTTTATAATGTCATGTGTTTTGATATGTCCTATCATAATATTAGTTAGCACCATTTTTTAGGTTCATAAAATAATCTAAGTAATGTAGAATCACAACCCCGGGGGGGGGGGGGGGGGGGGGGAGTAGAATCTACCAAAATGAGATAAATAAACCATCTATCCATGTGACTATACAACACGCCTCTGACTTATTTCTCCCAGTAATTAAATGCTTAACTATATTGTAAAGTGATCTCAGATATTCCATTCTTCATTTCATACATCTGCAACACAAATTTAAGCGTAAAACAAATGATCCATATTATCTGTAGGGTAGAGTAGCTCAAAGTTGGGGGGTGGGGTTATTGGAGAGTGAAACTGTCTATACTTCCTGTGTTAAAGAGAAAAATTTTGATAGGATTAAAGTAAAACATCATATCAATGTTAGATAAGTTATAATGTTTGTACCTTTCATATTATTGAACTTACGTGCACGTGCAGTAAACAACCGGGGTGGGTGGGGGGGGGGGATGTTTCCACCCCAGCAATCTTTGACGCTGGCCACGAGAGTCTAAAAAAAAGCAGGTCGTGAGACATCTTGTTCCATATTGAGCTATTTTGACTCATTTACGAAAGCAATGTGTTTCCCCTATTTTTCAAGTATACCCCCGAACTCATTTATACTGCACTTTGGTGGCCTTGGTCTTATGACCCCTCAAAGTTGTCTCCTTGTTGGACCACTTAGGTACCAACGTGAGTGAAAACACCTTAGGGGCACTTAAAAATGCTTTTTCCTTTTAGCCAAAATACCACACGAACACAAGACATAACAGAACAAAACAAAGCAAAAGCAAACAAAGAACTCCGTTCAAAACTTGTATGAACTAACCAACTAATATACTTATTGCGAGGTGTACCGTTCAATAATGACTTCACAGAAGTAAACTTATACTATGGGGAATTGACTTGTACTTTTTTGGTT
>JAMKCH010000721.1:0-79414 GCA_023653785.1 Ophioderma brevispina
TATGCATCTCACTATCACCTCCTTCACTTCTGCATTTGCACACCCCCTATTCTCGACTTACCGCGACCCTCGGCTATAGAATACCACTGCTTGATTCTGTAAATTGAGCTCTATGATGGCATACAGCAGATTTTCATTAAATGTTTTTTCTTGGAAAAGGATTCTATTTTAATAGTAACTTTGGAGTTTACTGGTTGGGTGGGAATGCTATGCAATTTAGACAAAGAATAACATCATTGCAGGTTTTAAATGGCCTTAAAAGCATTTCTTTGAATTAGTCTCGGCCAAGACGGGCTGCAAAATAGGGAAATTTGGTTAATAAAAGGGTGCAGCGATTAGAGAAAGCGTTGTGAGTAACGAATAGGAGAGTATAGGTAAGAAATGATCAGAACGTAAAGTTACAATAGGTGAGCAAGAGGTATTATGAAAAGGGGTGAAGGCAAATTAATGGAAGGATTGCCTTTTCTACTAAAGGTCAATTGTAGTGAATGAAGTCAGTTTAGGGTTTAATTTTTAAAATTATGCACTATAAATATCCAATTTTAACACACCTGTGCTAATGATGAAGCATAAATCTAGTTTTAGCATTACATGGGAATAATAGTTTAAGATGCAGTTTTAGGAACATGCAATACTTGTGTTTCTGTTACTTAATTTGTTCATTGTTAGCCTATAATATAGGCAATTGTCATCACGTAGCAATTAGAGTAGGAAACCCAATGTTCTCTCATAAACTAGTCTCTCATGACTTGTCCAATTCTTTTGAAACTCGCACGTATGCAAGTAACTAGTAATGACATTTTCTTTGAAAAGTTTAGGTTGTGGATTTTGAAAATTTGAGCAGATGTTGCGGTTTGGGAGGCATTTGTTCGTCCTTTTGTGGTTCTTGGCATGAATTGTGTTAGGGTAGGCAAAGAGTATGCTGAATTGTCTGTTGTCCTACAATGTAGATGCATGTTGTGTGAAAGCCATTGCTTATCAATGCGGGACTAGAGAGGCATGCATTTGCAAGCCTAGTCTGATACCACTTGGGCAGTAAAATTTCAGGCTATACTAGGTAGATGATTAGTTATGTTACTTGCCCGCAAGGGTAGTTGGTGATTTTTTTCCCACAATTATCTTCCCCAGGTCTAAAGGTACATGTGCCTTGTACCAGTGTACTTTACCACTCTTCCCAGTTGCTCCTGAGATAGTGCTTAGTTAGGCAAGTTCATTCACAAATGCCCAAGGTTCCACATTTCAAAAAAACGCACTCTAATAATAGTAATATGTTGAACTTAACCTCTGCACTGTGTTAACTTGAAAACATCCCAAATTCTCTCACTTCAACCAATCCATCTACGTGGCCTTAGAACATACAGCTACCTAAGAGAGCTTGTTTAGCCCATCCCACAATGCCTCAGTTTTGGTACATTTCACAATCAATATCCAATGCATGGTCCCGGCATGTGATCCCACAAAAATCCATTTTTAATACATAAAAACTCGACTTTTTCGACACCCCTTCCTGCACACAAAACACTAGTACTCTTTTAAAAAAGTTTAACAATGAAAGGTTTTGTGCTCTTAAACTTCTTGTTAACTGCCCTAATTACTGACATAGTTTTCGTACAGAACATTATAGGCACATTGCCAAGATTATGGGGATTAGTTCAAAAACACCCTTCTGGCCTACTATGAGCCAGGTTAAATGCAACCACTGTTTGTTTCTGGGAACTTGCATGATACATCTAACCCTGTAGCGTGTAACCTATTACTTGACTGGGAAATTGTTTTGCTTGTTCAATATTTTTTATGGATTAAAGTTTTAAAACCTAGTCTGGGATTATAAGTGGGGTAAAGGGTAAAATGAGCCAAATTTGAAGTGTCGATGGGTGAAATCGGTTGTATATTAGTCGAGTTATATGGATATTGTATTTAGTAATTTTGTATTAAGTTGACCATTTTACAATACTCTGTATCAACACCACAAGTCATATGTTGACGGTTGACAAAACACAGGAGATTGTCCGTGGTCAAGTAAATTGCACCACAGAGGATGGTCCATGGACTTCAGAAATATTTTAGTTCACGTGATAATCACCATTTGCAACGAGTGATTACTATATTACTACACAAATTTTATAATTGTAGTAGTAGCAGTGACAATAAATGTATTGAAAAGTGAAACTTAAGGTTAAGTGGGGGGGGGGGGAGGGTGGTGGTTTCAACACAAATGACCATACAGGGACGTGCCAAGGACATCGGTCCCATTTTCAGGCCCTTCTGGTATATCAATGGACCCCTTTTTTCGCCAATGTTGGGATAGCATGGGATCTGGTTTTTCAAAATTTTCTGAAATTTGTTGGAAAAAAGTAGCCGCATTTCTCAATCTGAAGCCAAATTTCAAAATTTGCTTAAAATGTCAAAGATTTTGCAGTGGAAAATGGCAATTGGGTTAAATTTGGCCTAAATTTGCAATCTCTGGTATAGCTATGGGTCCCTTTTTTGGCAAAAAAAATGGTTTGTAGCTATGGGTCCTAACATTCCAGAGTGTAGAGGCACGGCCCCTACCCAAAACCATAGTTGGGACCCCCCCCCCCCCCCCCGGGGTTTTAAGTCGGTTAAGGTAACAAATGAGAATGAAGAAGCTTATGAATTTACTATCCAGTAAAGTGTGTGTGTAAAAAGATTCACACACAGATTTACAAACTCCCTGTATGCAGTCCACATGGAGCATTTCTTACCGATTGGAATCTCGACGACCTGAAAAATTTATACCAGCAAAATTTGCTGTTATTGGAAGTTGAAAAAGCCAAA
The DNA here is from genome assembly GCA_023653785.1 of Ophioderma brevispina. Classification (NCBI taxonomy): domain Eukaryota; kingdom Metazoa; phylum Echinodermata; class Ophiuroidea; order Amphilepidida; family Ophiodermatidae; genus Ophioderma; species Ophioderma brevispina. Next base: position 2,800 of record JAMKCH010000721.1, read on the forward strand.
TAAAACCAGGTTTTCATAAGAACAAATATGATTTAAAAGTAGTGCCATTAAATGTGCCATATTTTGTGGTTTCGGGTAGGTAAGTTAAAACAGTACATTAATACCACTGTAGTCATAAACGTTAATAGCTTGGCCATTGAATAGCCTATGTAACTTGAAGTAATTCAGTAAGTAATCTGTCAACGTGAAATTAATTTTAAAAAAATACTAAAGCCCAGATTACATGTGGTATATTTTTGTTGGAGCTTCACATTTCAAATAATTAAATACGTATGACAATGACAGTCAACCATTTACTGATTGCAAGGATTAATTAAAGGCGCATTTGTATTATCATCACATAAAAATAAAAATTTGGCGGTTCATTTCAGGAGTGAATTAAAGGGGGATGGCCCGATTTAACGGATATGAAGTTTGTCATTTTGATAGACTTGCTTCACTCCAAAACCCATCTATAAAGTTTCGCGCCGATATTCAATCGTTTTGATGCGAGAGTAAAAAAGTGTTGATTTTGTAAGCCCCATAGAGTACTGTGTAAATTACCACCTATTGGTCGACCAAAATGGGGTACATTTTCACTCGTAACTCCAAACCAAACATCCTTTAGTCTACAGATTTCACAGGGTGGTGTGTAATGAGAAAAAATAGTAGGCTCTTTGTACCAAAATGTTGAACCACTTCCGGTAAAATCTGGGGCTCTCGGGGAGGGACGAGGGATATTAGCGAGTCGTGGCCATGGACCTTTAATACTCTGGTCGCAGTATAAAGATTTGTGTAAAACACACCCGGCTTTAACAAAAATGGGAAAGGCCCCTTTTGAAAATTTTAAAGTGACCCGTTAAATAGTGTAAATAAGTTCAGAGTAAGGTACATCAGATAATGACAGGGCCACTCAAAACAATTATAAGGTGCATTCTGTGCTCTAACACCTCATTTTTGTTTATGGTTCATTAGATATCACGAGGGAAGGAAAGGAAAAGATTTAATTCTAAAATTTCAGTTGTTTGATGAGGCGGTTGAGGCGGTTTGGTTTTTTTGGTTTGATCTGTTATCCAAGCAAATGTTTATATCACGGTTTGCCCCAGAGGCCAAGGCAACTGCATTATAATTTCTGACCTTTAACGGACCAGAAAATACAAAAATGGACTAATTTCTTCTGAGTAGATCGAATCTGTAAGTATTATGATAGGCACAGCCTATACTTTAGGCTAACGGGTCAGGTGATGTACAAATCTCAAACTCCTTTGGGTTTAAAGTCAGGGGATGAGACCGTGGATCACGAAAAGCAATGTGTGAAGTGTTGCCTTCATGTGATTATGACTTTCAAATAGCCTTGTTATAATTAATAACTTCGGTTAAGAAACAAAAAGAAGTAACTTAGCTTGGAAAAGACAGCTGAAACCAATAAAATGTGGCCTATAGAGAATTTATGAATTAAAGCAATGTGAAAACAATTCTATCATCAGGAACTTATATTAGTAATATGTACGAAAGTACATATGATGGAAGATTCAAAGGGTTAATAGAGAAATAATAATACAAGGTACTTAAAGGCTGTTGTTGTGTCTTTGAATGGGCATCAATTATAGGCTACTGATCATTGATGCTCTAGGTTTTTAACATTTAAAAACTCCATTAAACCATCAGTTCATGTAGTTGGACATTTAAAAAATCGGCAAGGAAAATATACGGGTGTCGTGTTTAATCAGCCCCTTTTCACAATTGTGCCCCTTTGTTGTTAATTTTTGCCTTGTGTTTTGCACGAGCCAGGAAGTTCCCTCGGAACGACGGGCCGGTACAGGCCTAGGGTTTTGTGACACTTAAGCTAGAAATTATTTACACTTCTGATTGTAGTTCATCAAATGCAATACACAGACCAAGTGTGTAGCTATAAAAATTTTGAAATACCAGACAAATATACTTTGTGCTATGTATACTTTTGGAGATATCGTAATTGAAATTGGGTCAGTGTTAGCCGGGTGGAGGGCATCGGATGAGGTATGTGTTAAGTGTGAGGGAATTTGATATTCAGGGATTTTTGCGTTTTATTTTGTACCATATCTTCGTAACCCAGCCAGCATCTCATTTTGCGTGTTTTAGTGGAATTAATTTTGACCACCACTTTACAACAGTTGAAGCTATGGAATTGACAGTTGCAATTTTACTACCTTTTGCTTTGGAGGCAAGGGGTTTTCCTATACGATGCTGTAAAATTTGTTTATATATTCCCTCAAAGTTCTGTGTGGCATAACTTTTAAGTAATTATCCTACCCCGAAAAAGTATACATTTTCAGAAAGGAAAATTTGATTAGGAAAATATGCCACCCTTTCTTCTGTAGGAGGTTGCTTTAAAAAAAAAGCAAAAAATTAAATGTTTTTTGAACACCCTGATGTCTTAGTGTTTTTCCGAGGGCTTTGGTTTAATCACACAGCTGTTTGACCCCATGCAAATTGTCTCTTTTATTTTAAGAGCAATTTTAAGCAGTGGCGACACAATTTTGACAATTGTTATAGCCAGGGACATGCAAGAGTTATTACCTCTGCAAAATTCAGAAAAAAAACCATTGCGGGAATCTTGCCATATAGGCCTACAACGGTCTCTGATTTGTATGTTATAGTGCCCTCAATATGCCCGTTCACCATAGGGAGACGTGTTAAACTAGATTTTAAAGAAAAATCATATTTGCCCGCAATTTAATTTTGTAAAATGTACACAGGAGTAAGTCAGTGGTACAAATAATCCAAATTGTCAAAAGTGTGTCGCCGTTGATATATTTTGTTTTATTCTGGTTTTGTCATAATAAATGAAACCTTCAAAAAGCTGTGATCAAACATGTCATGGTAATTTAAAGAATAAGAATATTTCTTTGTTATGAGTTCCTTTTTTGAAGGCTTATGATGCCCATATACATCTCAAGGAGATGTAACAATATGAGAATTTGACTATTTACACAAAAAAATCACTTTTCTACCCTTTAGGACACTTGTTGGATCCCTGTATATTAACATACAAGTTGCATATTTGTCTTCCTTACATTTTCATCTTTACAGCAATATATAGTTTTATAGGTATCTGGAAAACAATTTGAGGAGTTTTCTAATTTAAGTGTGAAAATGTATCATATTTTGTAGTTTCAAGCATGTAACACATTTTGCCCCCACCTCATGGTGCATGACCATATGTTAGATAAAAGCAGAAGCATAGTTTTGCAATACACTATATAATTTTTTTGAATTCCCAGCTTAGCTGGGAGAAGTTTTTGCATGGTTGGAATATTGTTGGAGGCTGAAACCTCCCTAAAAGTGAATTCTCTGCTTTCAGAAGTGCTGCAACAAGGAGCTAAGATCCAGGTCAAAAACTTAACTTTTGATTTGGATTACTTGCTTTCTCTTTGAGATTTTTACACAAAGAAGCGTCGTTGACGGGTTTGTCCACAGATTGTGAAAAGTATATAAACATAATTTCCACAGAAGGAACTCAACTGATTATGTGCTGCCTATTATTTCAATATTACCAATACATTCGAGTGTTACCATTTCAATGAAAAGTTGGTCATGGACAAAAGAGGTGATACCACTGCATCACAACAAGTACAGCAAACATGAAACTTCAATTATCATTCGCTATTGCACACAAAAGTCAGTAGGTCAGTCATCTGTGTATTAAAAAATGTGTATAAAATATAGATTGCACCAAATCAATCTTAACCTCATTTTCAGGGGCCCATTGAACCCAAACATGATAAGAATATAGACCGTATTCAATATGACGTCAGCTACCAGGCATGTTGAATGACATGATGCATACATTCCAGGACTACAATACACAATACATGCTTAGTGATTGCACAGGGATCATTGACAGGTGAATGTATTGTAGTACTGGAATGCGTCTATCTTGTCCACCAACATGGCTGGCTATTGAATACAGTCTATACTTTGGAAGTATGGATGAATGTGATAAGCATTCAAGTTAACACCTACAAAATTGCCATACATTGGCCAGGGATATGCTATAAGGTCAGTGTATAACATTGTTTATTTGTGGCAATGACCTGCAGACATATATCCACCAACCCACTCATCTATGCCCACCCACCTACGCCCACACACCTAACCACAAACAGATACACACAGGGCTGCACGCAGGATTTATTTGGGATTTGGAGGTGATGCGGAACTTCAAAAGAGTGGACATAACCCCCCCCCAAAAAAAATGATCCTTTTTTGGAATTTTTAAACATGAAAAAGTGGACTTTCTTGTCAAAACTGTTCTAAATTTTTGCGCTTTTTAGACAATAATTCAGAAAAAAAGTGGACCTCTTGCACCTTTTTTTGGATTTGCAATGGACATGGACACACACACTCCTATATTTAATAGAAAACAATGCCCCAAAGTAAAAGGAATAAAAATCAAAGGAAATGCATTTTATTTGCCAAGGTATGTATAGGAAATAAACCTTTGACGACATATTATTAAAAAAAAAAAAAACACCGCCACTTCAAAGTTGTTGCGGTAATCCGACGAGAGGATTTGTATGGTGTACATGTAAAACTTTACATGACATGAAAACATAGTAGGGACTTGAGGGTGAGCGGGACTTCAAAAGAGTGGACCTAACCCCCCCCAAAAAAAATGATCCTTTTTTGGAATTTTTAAACATGAAAAAGTGGACTTTCTTGTCAAAACTTCTCTAATTTTTGGAGCTTTTTATGCAATAATTCAGCAAAAAGTGGACCTCTTGCACCTTTTTTGGAATTTGCATATGGACCTGGACACACACACTCCTATATTTCAATAGAAAACAATGCCCCAAAGTAAAAGGAATAAAAATCAAAGGAAATGCATCTTTATTTGCCACATGTATGTATAGGAAATAAACCTTGCAGCATATTAAAAAAAAAAAAAATATACCGACTTCAAAGTTGTTTGAGGTATCCGACGAGAGGGATTTTGTATGGTGTACATGTAACTTACATGACATGAAAACATAGTCAGGGACTTAGGGGTTCACTCTATGCAAAATAAAGCTCAATATACTATCTAACCTGCCAGGATAAGTGGTTATTTCTGTGTGATTTTTTTTATTTGGTCCATGTACTTTAGTTTATTGTCGAAAAAAACATGGATTCACAGGGTATTCTGAAGAGAAATAGATAATTCTGGAATTAGTACAGAAAGTTGTACTATTTGTACAAACTCTAACATGCGACTGAAGAATTAATATTCTTTCTTATTTAGTTGCATGAATAAGCCCTGTCAACAGAACATGGAATTGTACATTGCCAAGGTGATGACCCTAGTTGGGTAATAAACCACATGTATATTCATGTTTACCTCGTAGCAGCGTAATAAGCGATTGGTCCATACGCGTTCATGTGACTATGTATAAATGAGCATTTATACATTGGCTGTAGTGACGAATGCCGAAAGTAGTCAAAATTCATGCAATTCCACCTGAATATGCATATTTATGATTTAAATTTTGAAGTATTAGCTGAAAGTACAGTAAACATGAACAGGGTTCGTTCATCGAATTTTAAATTGGTACGAACGATGTTTATGCCACGGGTAAAAAGTGTCTCATAATCATAACCCCTAGGAATGCACGAAGTGGAACGACTGTACCAGGAAGGGGGCAGGCTACCCCCCCACCACCCCCCCCGTGGGTATAATTCTTCCCCCCTGAAAAATTAGTGATTACATAGGCCATATTAATATACTAACAAATTGTATATTTGCTTGCCCCCTGGAAAATATGTGCCTCCTCTTGCCCCCTGAAAAAAGCTGGTACACCATGTATGAATGAACCCTAAAATTATTAACATACTGAATGAGCAGCAGGGTGAAAATAAATTTTGAAAGGGCAGCTATTTCAAAGCAATTTCAAATGTGTAAAAGGGCATCAAGGCAATTACATGTTAATGAATAGGTTCAAGAATGGCAAACATTTAGGGCATCAGGAAAATGGTAGGGGCACCGAAGGACAAGTTGCCTTCGGTTATTTTGCGGCCTGTCTGAACAGACCAGGTTGCAAAATACATACCCCCCAAGGTCAGCATAACACAATAGGGACAACCCAGCTCAGATACATTTTTGCCTACCAACACCATAGACCATTTACACGATTCCCCATGAATGCATCTCGTATTGTGCCCATTTCATCCGGAACTGTACCAGGTTCATGTTTACAAAAAAATTGTGTTCGTTAGCGTCGCCGATCAGTGCCTAAAATTACAAGTACCTTTTCACTGAAGTTAATCTTACAAAATTGTAGAAGAACTATCTAAGGAACAAAAAACAATCAAGGCACTGGTGATGAAATTCACGACAATAAAGAGCGATGAGGCGGCGGTGAAGAGTGACAAAAGGGACTAAGAAGGGGAAAACTAGTGCAAGGATAGAAAGAGGGAGCGGGGGCGGGGGTGCCGGAAAGGGGAGGACAAAGTGGGAGAGGGGAGTCCACGTTGTGAACAAGACAAAACACGTAAAAAGGGTTGTCTTTTTCCAAGGCGATGTACGCGCGTACATAGCGGTGACGGGGGAAAATAATTCTAACAGAAATACAACGGGGGAAAAAACCAGGGAGGGGGTGGGCAGAGACCAAATGGAAAGGGGAAGGCTAGAGGGAAGTTAAGTAGGGTAAAAAAAAGCAAAACAAATATTGTAATTGGAAATTGGGAAGCTGAAGCCAAGCAAGATATTTAAAAGTATATTTACGATTCAATAAAACTTGCGTGTACTTGTTGAGGGTATACATAAAACATTAAAAATACTTGTGTAGGGTATATTTTAGCTTGTTTTTTAGTCGGTGAAAAATACGTGTTTAGGGTGCATTTTGAAAGTCCATGTGCACGCATCATATCCACCTTTGAATACAAGTGCCCCCCCGGGCCTGCCGGACGATTACACAACTATAGTGAAATGTCACAGATAGGGCAAGTTTTGTAGTATTCTCTGTACGCTATTAACCATACGTTTTTAGTCGACTTGAGGCTGGTACAAGCTCCCAGATGGAAATGGGCACAATACGAGATGCATTATGGGGATCATGTAAATGGTCTATTCATGCTAAACTAATAAATGCCCCAACAAAATGCCCCAAACAGGGGTAGTGCTAGAACCCCCAAATCTCAGAAACGTGGGTCCACTGACTATTTAAAACATAAGTTTAATTTCAGGGGTCCAAGATGCTAAAATAAGTTGTCCAGGAAAGTAAATTGCAGGTTAGTGCTACCACTGCTCCAAAACACAACATTTGCTAAGAAATTTCAAAATCCAATATCATAATTTCAAAGAAATGTCATTACTTGCATACCTTCATGTTTCACAAGAATTGAAAAGACCAGTTTCAGAAATCATTGGCTTTCCTACTCTACTTTTCTACTCGATGCCATAAGCCTATACATTTATTGACTAAAAATATGGCCTTTTAATCTGATTACGAGTAAATCAGCGGGTCTCAATGGCGATCGGAACAATTTACATGTCCTTTAATGCTCGCAGGCAAAGTAATTAATAACTTGATTCGGTTGAACTGCCATACTGGTTCATTGTGTGGTTCATCACTGCAAGTTCATTTAATTTATATCATAAATAATAGCAAGTTTTGCAACCAAACTTAGGTCTTGATTTCCTTTTCTATAATTTCAGGAAGTGATTCGACTACTAAACCTCAAGAAGAAAGCAGAACTGAATGCGAATCAAAGGTGAAAAAGCGAAAGCTTAGCCAGGCAGTTGTGGTTAGTGAAGAAAAAGCTGACAATTTCAAATTTGAAATGGGTAAAAAAAAAAAAAGAAGTGATAGAAAGATGGGGATTAGCCAGACACAAGCTGCAGAAAACAAAAATGCCAAGGATCTGAGTCTGCACGCATTTGATGTTTCATCAGTCCTGAAGGAATCTTTAAAGAGAGCAAAAAGTGATAAATGGCCATGCCCTTTTTGTGGCAAGGTGTATTCTGCTTATTGGCCTCGGTATCTGAGAGAACATCTGTATTCCCACACTGGGAAGTATTCGTGTGAACCATGCGGTAAGACATTTGCCAGACAACAGGCACTGCACATACATAAAATGAGAGTGCATATTAAAAAAAGTCAGAAGAAAGTTTTGTGCAAGGAGTGTGGGGCAAGCTTTTCCACACTACCTTTACTGCAAATTCATGAGAAAAAAGTACATAAGGCTGCAAAATTTGAATGCACATTTTGTGGTAAACTTTTCAACCGCAAGTGGAATAAGCTTAACCATGAACAATACATCCACCTTAAGATCAAATCTGTGTGCCAATTCTGTGGTATAATGGTTAGAGGAGATCATGTGTGTATTAAAAAACATGAAGCTTACTGTGAAAGTAAAAGAACTAGTGATCACAAGGAACTCGCTGTGAAAGAATTGGATAAAATTAAGAAGGATAAAAAGAAGAAAAACAAGTCTAAAGATAAAGACACCAGCAAAATCAGTGACAAACATTTCTCTAAAACAAAGGGAACTGCTGCAGCTTCTGCTAAAAGAAAAAACAAAGAAAAGGATATATTATTTAGAGCAGCTTATTCGTGCAAAATATGTTCAATGAAATTTGAATTGAAAAGCAACTATAACCACCACACCAAGACTTGTGAAAAAGCTCATATATGTGAAAACTGTTCCTTGAAGTTTGCATTAAAAAGCAACTATGACAGTCATGTCAAGAACTGTAAAGTAGCTTACATGTGCAGCACATGCTTCATGGAGTTTGAATCAGAGAGTGCCTATGAACACCACATTAAGAGCTACAGAGCATTTTATTCATGCAAAACATGTATCATGAAGTTTGAATCTAAAATAGACTACCTCTGCCATATTGAGACTTGCAACAATGACAATGAAGGTTCCAGTGCAGACGCCAGTGATACAGGGAAGATTAGCTGCTTAAATTGTCCAAAGAAATTTTCTAGCTCCATGCAACGTTTTAAGCACTACTATTATGCGCATCGGTTTGTTTCCTGCAAACATTGTGGTCTCAGTCAGTTTCCAGATGAAGAAACCTTGCAGATGCACTTAAGGCTGGAATGTCCAGCAAAGTTTGCAGAGAAGATGGAGACTTTGTCAAGAGAAGGAGATGGAATTGATGCAGATGTAGAAACCAAGGAAGTCAACTCTGGCAATGCAGGGAACAGGTGTGGAGACTGTGGGGTAGAGTTTGATTCAGTTGCAGCATTAGAAGAACACAAGAGATTGGTGTTAGAGACAAAGTTTGAGTACCCTAAGAGGTGCATGATGTGCTTTCTTAGAAATGTCGCCGATACTCTATGTCACTCGGAATGCCTTATGTTACAGCACAAGAAAGAGCATAAGTGTGTGTGTCTTTTTTGTGGATGTCACAGAAAGACCATTGAAAATATACAAGGACACTGTCGTGTAGCTCATGGTGCTGAGTACCACAAACTCTCTACCTGTTACAGTTGTCATCGTTTTTTCCCCTCTGACAAGTTGGAAACGCATGTAGCATATTCAAAGAGAGTGACTGAGAAGCTCCAATGCAAGTGCTTTCTTTGTGGCCAAGAATTTGACACTCCAAAGAAGCTGGATGAGCACACTGAAAAGTACAAAATACATTGCAGAGAATGTGGTGCTCATTTCATGAAAAAAAGACATCTGATATATCACCTTGGTCATGTTCACCATTTACTGCCAAATCAAAAACAAGCGTATTTACAGAAAAGCAAAGAATACATCTGCTCACATTGTGATGCACGCTTTTCAAATATGGCTCAGTTAGAGGCACATATAAAGGTTATGAAAGAGCCTGTCAAAAAGCCTAATTATTTTGTGCAAACATTGTAATTTATCTTTTGCAAAACCTAGTGAGTTATCAGCACATGTCAAGTCCATATTAGCTTTGTCCAACAAACTTGTGTGTTCATGGGAAGGCAATCACAATCAGTGCTTACGGTGTGGAGCAGTCTTTAAGTCCAGAGTGGCTTTTGATGTACATTTACGAGAAATGACTCTAAATTGTTATTTGTGTCATAAACATATGCACTTCTACCACAGGGCACAATTTAGCACCCACATTGAACTGCATGAACAGAATGACAGAGATTTAGGACTTGAGACAGCAGCTAATAATTCCAGGCTGATGAAATGCAAATTCTGTAAGATGCTGTTTGCAAATCCTACCCGACTAAAACAACACCAAGATAATGCAAGCAAGCTGAAGCCAAGCAAAATCTGTGGAAGCTGTGGTTCCAACCTGGAATGGGTATGTCAGAAAGAATTTCACCACAGGAAACACAACTTGGAAAGAAAAGCTATGTTTGACTCGAAGGAACGACCCTGTGATTATTGTGAGTCATGGTTTCCAAACATAAAAGCCCTTGAAGACCACTTAGTTAAGGTAAAAATGACAGGACAAAAGAAATGCAAAGACTGTGGTGATTTATTGACAATGACTTGTCAAGAAGCATTCCATGCCAAGAAACACAGTGAGAGCATGGTCACAAGGCAATCTCAGTCATACAAGGAACAAAAATCCAGCTCGGATTTGATGACATGTAAAAAATGTCATAAGCAGTTTTCGAGCATTAAATTGTATAATTATCACGTAATAGGCCCTTCATTCCGTTCACACAATTGTAACGTTTGTGGAGAACTGCTCAAATCACGATGTGAAATGCTAATGCATTGTGAAAAACACATCCAGGAAGTCAATGCAACTGATTCCTTGAAGCATGAAAGAGATTCAGACTTAGTTGACATGTCAAGTCAGAAATCAGTGCAAGACGAGAAGCATGCAAAGCACCAAAGCAGAAAAGCTAACTGGGAATAGTCAGCGACTTCAATTACTTGTCATCCTGACAGAACAAAAAGGAACAGTGTCCCTCAAGTCCAGAAGCAAGGTCTACTTCAGCAGTTGAGCTAGTTGGTGAAGCAACCCTTGAGAGAGAACCAAGTAGAATGGGTAGGAGGAAGGAAGAGGAATTCGGAAAAACACCACTTGCAAACATTGTCACAGTGATGTGATACAGAAGAGAGACTGAAGTATCTGACCAGAGGCAAATGGAAACAAGAGTGGCTTAAAGATGGACTTGCTTTCAGATGCCCCACATGCCAAATGCATTTTGGACCAAATGTCAAAAAGCATTGCATGATAAACTTGTTTGTGCCAATTTTGCTAAAACATTATTTCAACATTTTGGGATCTTCACTTTTCATTTAAAATGGCAAACAGAAAATGCAAGGCAAAAAACGTGAGTAAATGAATTATTGACAACAAAGTTGCAGTTGCACTCAAAGAATGCTAAAGTTTGCAAAAGCTGTCAGAGTAAATTTAAAACTACTAAGATGCTTAAACAAAACACACCGTCAATCTGTTAAACTGATGAATGGTCCTTGAAGGTATTGCAACATGCGGTCACAAACAGCAGTTTAGTGTTTCACAGTGAATTGAGATAAATACTCACTTTGAAAAAAGTCCACATTCTTAATTGGGGAGATTGCAAAAACATTAATCTACAGGACATAAACTTTGTTTCACATGCAACACGTTTTTCCAGTGTAAGGCTGGTATTTGAAACGTTTCATACAAATTCATATTGAATGCATCAGTATTGGCCTCCAAAAAAATGCATGTTAACAAAACCAAAATGTCAGATATAAAATATATTCCTCATGGTCAAACACACATTCGTTACTTTTGTTGATACTTTTGCTACATTTTAATTAATATAATTTCTGACGACATATCCAATTAATTCCGTAGGAGACTAGGAGTGTAAAGCTCCTTGAAGATGGGCCATATTGACTGCCAACATTTTAAAGACATGAGGAGATTTCCAGAAGAGCGCCCCTAATTTTTCTCGAACTCCCCCTCCGGTTTTTTACATCTTTGGAATTCTTATACAATGTTTTAGATCACACCTGAAGTGAAATACGCCGAACTAACTCCGTCTTTATGTAATCATAGATGATTATTAAAATAGTTTCTGTCGTGGCACGACAGAAAGTCAAGCATGGTTTTCTATGGGGAACGATTAATAGCAGGCAAGTTAAAACAAGGTTTCGGTTTTCTTTTGCAACCTGTTTGTCCAATAAACCTTCGAACGTTCTCGTTAGGTGGACTATAAGCCTACCGATTAAGTGAATTTAGAAAAATTCGTATCCTAAAACAATCTCCTCCTGTCCTTTAAATGTTAAAGGTCCATGGTCCGATCATATATTAGCTACTTAACCCCTCAACCCCAGGGACCCCAGATTTTTGTCTCTCCTGAACTTTGTTCGGCGCAGAGAACTTAGTACTCAATCACTTTTCTGTCTGTCCGTCGTCTGTCTGTCTGGCTGTCCGTCTGTCCTGTCTGTCCGTCTTCATGCTGTCCTGTCTGCTCGCCGTCCGTGTCACCTGCTCTTGTGTCGATTTATCTGGAGTTCCGTATGGACTACTGATGGTGTAACTTGGTGGGAAAGAGCGTTCCAGGAGTTCTCGTCTTATTAGATTTTTGGCGTAAATATGCTAACTAAGTATCTAATATTTGCATATTTACGACAAATGTTCCCACCGCAAGGCTTGTGTACAAAGTTTTCAGAGTTTCGTAAGGCGTATAATGATGTACCTTGGTTCGCTGTTCATGTTTAAAGGAGGCGGCTTTCATTTTGTGCTGTCTTGAACCCGCTGGTTCAAAGTCCCCAACACAATAAGCCTTGTATGCTTATTGTGTTGGGGCCTGCTGCATTTTTGTCATATCCTGATTTTTGGATTCCATATGTTTTAATTATTATTTATATCGGCTTCCGAGTGGTGGCAAATAAATATTTTGTATTGTACAGTTTCAGTAAAAAAGCCCCGGACTGGCAATACAATATATTTGTATATGGCCTCGCCTCCGGGCATTTAAAATTACTGACTGGTCGACTTTTGGACTACAACACGGTGAACGCAAGATTTGGTTTTTTAGTCAGTCCGCCTGATATTTAAATAATATAATAATATAATTTGAATGTGGCTTTTCTTTCGTATGTACACGAATATTTGCCCTCGCTAAAAAAATTGTACTACGTCTTCGACTCGTACAATATTTTTCTAGCTCTTGCAATACAGCCATTCAATATTAGATCATTTATTCCTGATGTAACTTTAGCAAAATCCTATAAAAGCAAATCAATCAGGTTTAGTTTCCTTGAAACCAGAGGCGACGCCCAGGGGGTGGCAAGTGGGCGCCCCCCCGAAGTTTTAAAATTCAGGAGAAACAGGTGTTACACAATCAATGTGCAAAATTATGGTTTCGAAACATATATGAGTTTAATCTTGAAATGTTTCGTCGCGCCCCTGCTATTAGTTTACTTCTGGCCTCCGCTCCTGCTTGAAAGGGTCGCCACCGGAATGACAGTTCAAAAGTTTACAGTACCCTCTCCGTTTTAGGACCCGTACGTTTGGTTTGATTATCATATGCACTCACCAATGGAACCCCCATTTTTTTTAAAAATATCAAATCATGCTATCACCAGTAAACCCCGCAAGTTTTTTCATTTTTTTCCTCACCGAATGTCCATGACATTAAAAGTGCCAGCTTACCTATAGTGGTTTAATATAGAGTAACCGGGCCCGCTGGGGTTTAAATAGTCGAGAAAAAACAACTTAAGTTAAATGGGAACCAAAAGGGGGGGGGGGAAAAAAAAGTCGCTAGCGACGTGACAACATGAGACAGGACCAAGACAAATGTCTATCACTCGCATAATCAAAGTTCGCAGAAAGAGCGGAGACCTCTAGGAGTTCGGCTACGATCCCATATGATGGACATTACAAAGCGGACACGAATGACCTTGACATGAGCTACGTAGGCCGTAGTGTGGATGACGAGTCCTCAACGTCCTACATGCACACCAAATCCATTCACACGTCCAAATGCGCTTTGTGCTTTCACAGCCAGGCATATTCAAGTGTCTGCGATATTCATCTGGTACCGTGCCCTGGGGTCGAGACGTGATACACAGTGTCGAGACATGATTTAAATCGTATCAATTCTAAACACGTGTTGATATACTAACTTAGATACGTATTATACTGTAAACACTCTCAAGCTTTGAAAGGTGCTAATACTAAAACACTGTTAGACGTGTACGTGTGTTGAACACGTTCATACACTCCAAAAAACTGTTGAGTAAAAATGTCACAGGGCTCTTAAGTTTCAGTAAAAGATCTTAGTTAAAGATGAGTAAACCTTACACAAGCTGAGTATATACAGGGGTGATTCCGAAAAAACACTTGACCCGGCTTGTCTCCGCCTTTTGAGTTTTTTAAATAATATATTTCCAAAACGTATGTTATATCATCGGAAGCCTGTTCATTATCTTTAATTGCTGCAAAGATATTCCAATCGGTTAGTATAAGGCCGAGAGCTACAGTCTTTTGAATCAAGTAGACAGCTTTTCTCCTATCCACGGATTCCAATTTGAATGCAACGTGCCCGAACTAAGCCTATGGTATTCCGTTGGAACAGGTTTTTGGCAAAAAGAAAACCGACTGCTTGATTCAAACGACTGTAACTCGGTCTATAACCCTGACCCGATGTGAATGATCTTTGCAGCAATAAAACTTATGACTAGCTTTTCAGATGATATCACATATGTTATACATATTTCTTACTTGAAAATTCCAAAGGGCGGACAAACTGCAGGTCAATTTTACCTGTTGACCACTACAAGCCCAATCCAGACTACCTCTATCACTAATGTTTTCAACGCCAACAACTACATGCCATGGTCGTTTAGTCAAAAATAAAACTATTGCCCCCCAGCAGTGTTAACAATGCGCTAGCACCGTACGACCGGACTTGTATTAGAGTAAAATCCGTGAGTGACTTCACTCACACACGTGACAATTATCTACCACATAACTATAATGTGGCATATCTCTACGATGACGTGAATCCTACACAATACCAACACTGTTCGTCTTATCAAGTGATCTTGGGTACTGTTGCGGCTGGGTGGGTGCGACACTCTACACCACAAACGTACGCGACCGTATAAAATGGCTAATGCAATCACGGTCTCGTGTACACAACTTGTCTACATCACCCAGACGACACTCAGTTGGTGGCTATCTAAGCGACGTCTTAGGTGGACAACGTGAATTCCCCTACACAATCTATAATTGTGACTATCTAACCGCTGAATAGATCGCTGAAAAATTCCCGCATCACACAAAACCACTAATGCGTCCTGATCTACGATGACGTGAATTCTCCACCGAAGCACTCCTAATACGTGGGTGAACTGACGGTGAAGGGCATAAAAAAATCGTGCGTCGCGTGCAATACTATAATGTGCTATCGAGTACGGTGAGCCTCCCTTCTACACCCCTTCCTAATACGTGGGTGCTAGTCATACGGTCACGACGATGGACCCTACACAATCCTATCATTGTAGCTATCCATACGGCAGACGCGTTGACGACGTCTCCCTACAACACTTACTAACGCTTACTATTCTGCGTAAGACGTGAATTCTACACAATACTAAATCTGGCTATCTACGTAGACGTGCAGTCTACCCCACTACTAGAATGCGCTATCTACGGGAGACGTTAATTCTATCACAATACTATAATGCCTATCTACGGTAGAACGTGAATCTACCAACAAAATATAATGTGCTATCTACGGTAGACTGGTTGTTACAATATATATCCATAAAGTGTTTATCTACTAGCAAACGCAGTGTTATATACTAATTACGAAGTGGCTAATAACTAATAGGTTTATACCACAATGCCATAATGTGCAATCACGGATAGACATGCGTTCTACACTATACCATAAAGTGTTCTGTGCACTATATCATAATGGTCTCGCTACTTTAGACGTGTGATACTACTCAGATATCGGTGGTTTATACTTATAACCCCTGTATAAATTGAGTTTTGGCTTATTTACCAATTTTTGTCAATGTTTTTAATCCATAACCCAAAACCATGGTCGAAAGTTGTACAAACTATACATTTTTTGAATCCTTACGACAAGATGGACCAGTATTAGCGTACATTTCACTGGATTTGAGCATTTAACATCTTAGTTTAAAAGTTTGACTGACCTTAAATTGGCCCCTATTGAAAAAATGTGGCACCACATTTGAAGAGTCTAATACCTATACCAAGGTATTATGTTTTTCTGTTAGTGGGGGTGACTAGACTCCTTAGAGATAAGGCCCTATGATTTCTTCTCTTGCTCTATCAGTTTGAAAAAGATCAGAAAAGATTAAAACAACATAGAATGTTTGGCTCTCCTGTGTGCATCTGTACCGTTGTCAAGGGAAGTATAATGCGAAGACCCAAGTGCAACGGTACTCCACTACTGCTGGCTTATTCCTGTCAGTCAACGTCAGGCAACTTTGGAGAACACTACACTCTAAGAAAAATAAACCGCTTTAGAATCCTTTTATGTCCTCTATATGGAACCTTTCAAGAATGGAACCCGCAAAAATGGTTCTTAAAATCTGAGAACCCCAAACGGGTCCTAACAGAACCATGAAAAGTGCTATACCGCAGTTAAAGAACTATTTTTGGTTCGTTGAAGACCTTACAGGGTTCCAGATAGAGACAAGTTTTAGAACATCTTTCGCACCTTTTTTCTTATAGTGTACAACGATATAAAGGTACTGTTATGCACGGCTTGTATATTTCACACGCATGTCCTTAGTATAGGCCCTGTATCTACTGGGGGGAAAAAAAAAAATCAATGTGAATTTTGTTTCACGGATTCACTACGACCGAAAACAAAGAGATGCGTTACTACGGTCACGAGTAGCGAATTTGGTGACTGTATGTTTTAGTAGGATTATATTAAATACGAAGCCCATCTAGATGTTCGGGAAGGAAGGTTGAAGATGTTTTTTTCACAGAGCTTTTTTTCTATTGTTTGGGAAAGGTGCGGAATCAGAATTTTTGTGTCCAACCTCTGGGGAATTGTGGGGAACTTTGTATGAATAGGGGTAAAATTAGTACAGGGCAAATTTTGAATCAAGTCAAATCTGTTTCATGTGCACCAATGTATTTTGTCTCCTCATCAGGATTAAAAAGGTTTGTCTAGGCCCTGACGTGACTTCCGCAAATTGGTGACAGCCAAGAGCGCTGCCATTTGGACGATAGCGGGCAAACTTATTTGTTACCTATCTGGTAATTCATCTGCCCACTTACCTCTACACATGGATAGCGGCGGGCTGCACAGTGAATGGTCGCTCGATTGAACAACATGAATTTGGTTTTGGCCCTCTACAAATTGGCGGGAAACAATGCATACACCTGCTGCTGCATACATTAACACCAATATGTTCTATTTTTTGACAAGGTGTAGGCATTGTTTACCGCCATATTGTAGAGGCGAAAACCAACTTCCTGTTTGTTTCAATCGGCGACTCTGACCCTCTATCCATGTGGTAGAGTTCAGTGCATCCTGCCCCATGAATCGGACATGGCAATACCTGGTGGCTGTGTGCCCATTGCATTAAGTGGGGCCGTTGTTATGTCCCTTATCTGTCGAAGCAATTTTATATCCCAACCGCGGAAAGCTCCAAACGGAGTGTGATGAAGAACGTGAAATCGGATTACGGGAATCGGCATACAGCCACCATCATTCCCAATCTGATTGTTGTTCCCTTGTTTGTCTAGCAACCTTATAACCCAGTGCTCCTGATTTTTGATGAATGAACGGGTGTCCCATTCAAATTGTTCGTCTTGCCTTACTTTACAATGTTTGGCACTTGGATTCGTGATTAGTGAGCAAAACGTAACAAGGGTCTACATAGTCCATAGGGGTCACCAAAACTTGACCTCAACTTGTATACAGAGCTGTCACCCCAATAATTAAAATGCATTTTCTGCTTGAGTATGACCAAAGCAATAATTTGACACCAGTTTCAACAAAATCTGAGCAGTACAATTTTTTCCCCAGGATGACCTTGATCCTTTTCAAGGCTGCAGCCGTGTAAATATAGGTCCAAACCTATACAAACTATACCTTTTTTAATCCTTTTAATGAGACAAATACATTGGTGTACATTTAAACACAATTTAGCTTGATTTCAAATTTACCCATGTACTAATTTTACCCCCTTATTTTACAAAGTTTCCCACATTTCCCAGAGATTGGACCCAAAAATTCTAATTCAGCACCCTTCAAACTACAGAAAAGCATCTTCAAACCTTCTTCCCCAAACTTCTAGAATGGGATTCTAGTTTATAACCCTACTATTGCCATCTGAGCTGACGCAGATATCTGTGCCCATCTGATAAACCACCGTGCATGGGACAAATTTCAACAAAATTAGTCGACATTACGTGTCCTAGTAGAGGCCATATGCGATTCAACCTTGAAAAAATTCTAATAAAAGGACTTTTTGTATATTCTTGTAGGGCTATATGTGAATTATTATGAAAAAATTTGTCCGGCCTTCGGGCAGCTGCGTTGGTCAGATATTCAAGGTCAAAGGTCAATGACCTTTATAAGGCATATCATGGATCATAACTCCTCAACCATTTGGTCTAAAAGCACAAATGAGGTGTCTTTACCAAGGTTTTTGGGGTCAACAAACACAATTAGCATATAGGAAAAACGATCAAATGCACCCTTCCTTGATTTTCAAAATAGTATGCACTATCTGCATGAAATTGTACTTTAAACTTCGTCCCTGAACCATTTTAAAGGTGTTGGTTAAGACCTTCTTGGATTTCTTAGTTGCAAAGCCTCTGACCCTTTTGATTTTGATACAGGTGGATTGGTATAAGTCTCCTCTTTCCATTGATAAAAAAACGTTCCAATAGTCCTCCATTTGACGTCATAGTAATGTTTTAATGAAGTAATAATCATGGGAAACTTGATTTTTCCGATTGTTGCTAAAATAAGCCAATTTCTATTTTGAGTTAAAAATACAGGAATGTGTGATTTTACTAGGTTTTTGGGGTGATTATGAAAGGAAAATCAAGTTTTGTAACATACACAGAAGTGCATAAAGCATATATTTTTTTATAGAAGTGAAAAAGAAAAATATTATACGGTGGCAAACCATCCCTTCCTCCAAAACTGAGTCTTGTCTTCCACTACCAAGGTAAGGTGGCGTGACAGATTATTTTGCGCTAAAATGAAAGCAAATGATGGTCCCAATATTAGATGCAGCCATTAGGTTTCAAATGTATGTGTTTTAGCTGGCCGGATGAAAAACTTGTTGGCAGTGGTAAACACCCCACCTTCCTCCCCAGGAAGACGAAGGTTACCTCAGACCTTCAATGGTGGACTCTGCCACTCATATGAGGCAAGGAGTCCCATTCAGCCTACTTGTGACCTATCAACACCCTGACAATGGATGCGTTTAAACACTCTGACGATGGATACGTTTAAGTTGGGGGCTCTCCTATCTCTTCGGGGGCAGGCCGCTGACCAGCCTCCTTGGATCATCACCACATAAACGTCCTCGAGTTGTTTGCCGTCTTTCTGGCATTGCAGCACTGACTCCCCGTGGTCGGGGGAAGGTAATTGTTGTCCGCTGCGACAATATGAAGGTGGTGACATATAAACAAGGAAGGGGTGTAATCAGTCCCAGCCTATGCAGAAAGATTCTTCGGCTATTCGGGTGGTTCCTAGATTGGTACATCGGGCTGATCGCCTCCTGTGTTTCGGGAGTGGACAATGGTTTGCGGACAGTCTCCCAGGAGGGTCCCTAATCCCAGACACAGCCAAAAGTCAGAGGGCCGTTGGTGGAGTGGCAGCTCTACTTTGCAGTTTGCCACACAATCTTCTAGATGGTGGACCTTCCACACGTTCACCTCAGTCATGAATCGTCAGATTGTAGCATATTAGGGGCCTACTCTTGGAACCTGGATCCCCCGGCAGTCAAACGGGACGCCACGGCAGCGGACCGGTCAGGATTGATAGCCTATGCTTGATCATAGGTTGCCATGATCCCAAAAGTCCTCGAGTGGCTCTGTCTCGAGACAGCCTGGTCCTGCTGGTAGCCCATTATGGCCACGGCAACTGCGGTTTCCCAGGCCGTTAGATCTGCCTGTAAGGGAACAGATCCATCTTCCAAAAGGAGGGGACCTGGTAAGAGGTCCTCCAGCTGACGCGTTCGTCTCAGAGTGCACCACCCATGCTCCGAACCTGTCTGATGCATTTTTGCAGACTGTACACTGAGGTGGGACTTTCTGAACAGGCTGCCTTGCTCGCTGTTCAGGCAAATTCACTAGAGCATTATAGTATTACCATGCAAGGTTTGCCGATAGAGAGTTCGATCCATGCAATTTCTGCGACCGTAGACCAGGTTGGCAATTTCCTCAAGGAAGCCTTCCAGGAGTGGGTTTACCTTAGTGTCCTGACTGTCCGAGATTTCTTTTTTACCGAACAGCCACAGGCCAGACCCGTAAAGGGCTCGGTGATGGCATGACGGTTTCCTTCAGTCCCCTCTTGTCCAATCTGGTGAAGGGTATGTTTACGGATCGTCCCCGATTCGTAGCCTTGTTCCGGAGTGGGATTTGCCATTGGTCCTGCAATTTTTGGTGTCAGAACAGTTTAAACCCAAACGAAAGCTTAGTCTTCTGGAACTTCCTAGTGGCTGTGGCTTGTGGCTGTGGTTTGTGGCCATAGGGGGTTCGGATATACATGCCTTGTCTACGGACAAGGCCCATCACCGCTTTGAGCGCAAGGAGGACTCTATTCTTCCACATGCAGGCTTTTTGGCCAAGAATCAGACTTTTTCTTTTACCCGGAAACCGGTGTTTCTGCCACGTCTCACCATAGTTGCAGACCGTGATTGCAGACAGCTCAGAGAAGCCTGCAGCAAGGGACACATTGAGCCACCTGGATTTCCCCAGTCATCTGAAATACACACAAAAACACCATGATTGGTTGACTGGCTTCTTGGTTATGGCATTATGATGTTCGAGCTCACACTTCCTCCTGAGCATTCTGTAAAGAGGTCTTCATCCCAGACATTTTGGACAATGTCGGTTGGAGTTCTACTTCCACCTTCCAACAAATCTATTTGATGCATGTGTTAGTCAAGCGGAGAGGGGTGTCGCCGTCCAATCCCTCTTGGCTGATCGACCTAGCATCTTGACCCAGGAGCATTAGGCGACTATGGGTGGGGCTTTGACAGGGGTGCGTTTGCTACCTTCTGCGACCTTCTTCCGACCCGAATAAGCAGTGGACTTCTGTTGCAAAAGTAAGGCTGTGAAAGGAAGCTAGCACTAGTACGGTGTATTTCCCTCGCAGAGTGAGAGGGCGATACCCTTGAGTATGATACTTACTTCCACGCATTTGTTATTCCCCACCTGCAAGAAGTCCTTTGGAAGGTTTTTTTGTTTGTTTTTTTAAGAGAACTTTTGCGATGGGCGGATCACAGCGCCGCTTGATTGGTCCCGTGATATTTGGTGCGTGCCATGTCCAACTATTTCGGAGTGGCTCATTAGGCAGTAGTTATGTTTTTTTTTTACGATAACCCAATGAAATAATTTATGTCAAAACGGTCTGTCACTATAGTCGATGGGACATGTCTCTTCTGTGCTGTATTTGTAGGTCTCCTGGGGCTAGGGAAAACCAAATGTAAATTCATATTAATTATTAAAATCTATAATCGTCTGTTCCCACAATCAAACTGGCACATTGCTTGAAAAGATAACATTCACTTCATTTTCATTTCCCCCCAATCTCAGGGACTAGTGGATACACTATGACTTCAGCAAACAATGGAGTTAAAGATATTCATCACCGGCCCGGTATGCTGTTGTAGAAACACTTCAAATTCCCTATCATCTGGGAGTGCAGGGCTTTTTTTATATTGTCGCGCAGCTGAGAGATTTCATCTGTTACGCTCTCCATTTAGACTGATACTTTCAGGACAAAATACTTGACCTCATTCACAGATAAATAAATATTGAGCTTCTATAGTGGTGTTCAATTAACTTTGCCTATAATGTTTCATCATTATTAGAAAGGAAGAAACATGAACAACATCATGAGAGAATTGTTGCTTGGGCTCTTGACCTAACAACTTTGTGCAGAACCAAAATCCGTAACTTATTGCTTAACTCAATTTCTATTCAATTTACCGCGTTTTTCAGAAGAAATTTAGTGTCAACGACCTATATTATAATGACACTGTTTAGTTATTGTAGATAGGACGGGTATTTGTCACTCAACCGATCGGGGAGGTTGGTAACACCTGGGCTATAACAATGCCCTACATACCCGGTCCATTGTAATATCTTAGCTCATGTAGCTGAAGTCTATACATATCCATTGGCCTCTGATATGGGAAAAAGAAATTGGGGGGACATTTTAATATATTTTTAAGAAAAGTGTGCCGTTTTATTGCGGGAACAGACAGTTTATGTGATCGTAATAATTTTTATGATTTACACTTGGTTTTTCCCTTACCCCCCAGATGGGACTACAGAATTTGTTTACATTGGTTATTGGGCCACGTCCCATGGTCTACTAGTACCACACTATTAAGTCAAACAAGACTCATCAGTTCGAGGATCTGTCCAAGACCAGTATTCACTGATTTGCCAATAAATATTGGTAGCTTTTCATTATTATATATCTTAATGTCAAATATTAAGGTAATGTTAATATTTGTACATACTGACTAATTGGCTAATTTACGTTGAGAAAAACTTGTAAAAATTAGGATTAAAAGGGCTTTCTATGCTGAAAGCCATGATGCTTCATTTGTAAGCCTAAAAAATATGTTGTTTTTTTGAACCCAAACATTGGTATAGACAGCCACGTTTTTGCTTCTAGGCCAATTGGCTGACAGTTTTATGACCCATCACATGCCTTATAACGGTAATTGACCTTTGACTTTGAATATCTGACCAACGCGCACCTTGAAAGGCCGGACAATTTTACACATTTGTTATTTTGGCTGTTTTTCATTATAGATTTTATTTCATAATACGTTCGCTGTAAACTGAGATACCCGAGTGCGCATGCGTAGTCTATCGATTGCTGTCAAAAGCAGAAACTGCTTTACATTTTGCTCTGAAAATTTCTACGATTTTTCCGCATTTCAAAAATGTGGTTACGTCCAAAATAGGATTGCAGAGCGACCAAGAAGGTTCCTGAACCAACATGATGGGGATAACTCCCCGAGACTGGTAACAAGACCAAAAGACGCGAGATCGAAACCCGACTCGAAGCACGTGTGAAATCCACAAGGCAGCTACCGGAGCAAGGCAAGCCCTGGCGATACCGGCCCGAAAACTTCGGCGAAAC
The DNA here is from genome assembly GCA_023653785.1 of Ophioderma brevispina. Lineage (NCBI taxonomy): Eukaryota > Metazoa > Echinodermata > Ophiuroidea > Amphilepidida > Ophiodermatidae > Ophioderma > Ophioderma brevispina. The sequence continues at coordinate 26,040 of JAMKCH010000721.1, forward strand.
TTGCTCACTGGGCAAGAGAAGCACCCCGCACACGGTATCTAAGGTACCGGGGAATAACCAGGAGTCTAGCGTACGTGCCTATCGGCGAATGTACGTGGAGGCAACTAAATGAATCGTAGAAGGGATTCTGAAGCTCAAATCGGCGCAGAATCGCCGTTTTCAGAACATTGTGATGCAGCGATGGGTTTTTTTGGGGGGGTGAATTCGCCGATGAGGACGATTATTTTGAATCATCCACTGATATGCAACTAAATGATGCACCCAGTATCCGAATCTCGGAAACTAGCGAGGCTGGCGCTGCTGTTACCGCTGACTTAGTGGATAATCCCGCCGATAAGGCACTAACGCAAATGATAGAGCACCCGTACGCCTGTAGTTTGAAATATGGGATTTCTTGCAGATTGCTGCATCTACTGACATGGGTTCACCCATTGATGAGACTATGGCTATTAGCTTGAACTACCTTCTGCATACAATATCGCAGAAGGAACACTAGCAGACACTTACAAGAAGTACCCATTCCCAAGAAATCTGACATTTGATTGTGGCCAAAGTAAACCCACCATTTGGGAAGCATTTCCTCCAACCCGTTCTCACGACTTGAAAGTTTCAGCGTGTCATATCAAATATCTTCATCTGAATATAATCCAATCCGCAATTCTGTCATTGGAGGCGACTGAAATCATATAGCCATGAGTGGAGGAACTATACCTCTGACCCTTTAATTTTGAATGCCATCACAGGCTATAAAATATTTGAATTTGCAGTGGTCACCTTCCTCAGTCACCACAGAATATAACCTATGCCATATAGAATAATGACATGCAGGCAGTATCATAGAAATAATAAACCTTACTACAAAGGAGTGATTGTTCGTCACATGACAGAAAGGGCAATATGTGTCTAACATCTTCGCTAGGCCGAAGAAAGATGGAAGCTTAGAGTTATTCTTGACCTATCGCGCCTAAATGAATATTTGAATTTAAACATTTTAAAAATGGATACATTTGCTAATGCATTAACATTACTGTCCCCTGGTGACTATATAGGCTTCAGTCGATCTCAAAGATGCATATTATTCTGTTCCAATTAGTGAAATCTGATACAAAGTACTTGAAATTCTTAAGGAAAGGCATTCTTACAAGTTTTATGCATTATTCAAATGGCCTAAGTTCTGAGCCGAGGTTGTTCACTAAGATTCTTAAACCCCTTTGACTTTCTTAAGAGGTAAAGGTCATATGGTTATGGCCTTATCGGTTACTTGATTTGCTAAATTCACAAAGAAAGACCAAATCTACGGTAAATGATACCTGCAAGGTACTCGGAAAATTTAGGTTCATAGTGCATCCCGATAAACAGTATTTGAACCAAGAACAAACATCACATTTCTTGGATTTTGTATCACACTATAAATATGACAGTTTACTTTACCTGATTAGAAAAAACAAGAAATTGTTCAAGGATGCTCAAAACTACTTAGCATGTAAAGCACCCTGTTAGAATGTTGCAGTTGTGATAGGGCAAATTGTAGCACATTCCCAGCGTTGATATGCCAACTAACATTATAGAGGTCTTGAAGACAAAACTGAAGCATTGAAATTAATAAAGGCCATTCTGATCGGCCTACAGTGATTTCTTAGAAGGCAAACTAGACCTTGTATGGTGGATAATAATGTACAAACTCCAAAAGGAAATTTTCAGAGGCAACCCAGACAAATTCTGGACTCGGATGCATCAAAGCTGGTTGGGCAACCAATAGAATCACTCACACGGGTGGAGGTTAATGAAAGTGAACTTTAAAAAATTGCAGAATGCAATGGGATAATTATCTTGAGCTGCTTGCCGCATTTTTGCTATCAAATACTGCTCGGGTTGGATAATACAACTACAGTTGCTTATAGTCATGAATATGGGTTGTTACCAAGTCACAAAATGAATTCCTTGGCAAGGCTTTTTGGGAATGTTACATTTCCAGAAATATTTGGGTAAACGGCGTCACATTTGCCGGTCGTTTAAATTTCTGGCAGACCGACAATCACGGCATTTTAAAGACGAAACAGAATGGATGCTGAACAAAAAATTATTTAGGAAAATCACAAAAGCTTTGGTATGCCAAAAATAGACTTATTTGCATCCAGGCTCAATGCCAATTCCCACTTTTATGTATCCTGAAACCTGATCCAGAGCTGAGCTGTTTGATGCATTTAACAACTAGAAAAATTGGTCAAGACCTTTTTTCTATGCCATTCCCACCATTTTGCCTGATAGGTCGTTGTTTGCAAAAGATAGCATCGGAGAAAGCAGAGGGAATTTTCAGTATGCCAACTGGCCCACTCAATACTGGTACCCCAAAATCAAAACATGCTACAGGTAGTGCCTTGACTTGCTGAGGTGTGTAATTTTGTTATCTTTGCAGTATCGAAAATTCCTCACCCACTAAATAATTCTGGCTTTGATTGTTTGCAGATTTCAGGGAATCCTTCCAATAGACGGAGTTCTAGACTGGCAAAACAACAGCAGACATCATCTAAGTTCTTGGCGAATTTCCACAAGGAAGCAGTATGCAGTATATATCAAGAAGTGGATGCAGTTCTGCACAGATAATAAGTTTACGCCACTCCAACTCATAGTTTCCAACATTTTAAGTTTTGTGACTTCAATTTATGAACATACTCATAGTTACAGTGCAGTAATACGCCCTTTGCCCTGTCTTCCCTCCTTTTCTGAACAGTGGACAACAACTTGGTAACCCACCCGCTAATCAAGTATATTTGTAAAAGGGTTATTTGTTTTTGCCCACCCGCTCCTCGCTATAAAGACATATGGTATGTGCGGTTAGTTTCTTATTATCTTCGAAGTTTGTTCCCCATAACTTCTCTGAAACTTTAGAGATTTAACATTGGAACTGTGTATGCTTATTGTCCTTTGTCTGCTCAATATGTCAGACGCTCCACTTACTTAGAATATATATATGAAGTTAAAGAACATTGCAGCTTGTTTTTCTTGTTGCCGACTTGTAAAGGGCAAAGCAAGCAGGTAATACTGGCTTCACTCTGAATTTGCAAGCTTACCCGCCAGAATAGCGATATGTGTATTCAGAGTGTTAAAAACATTACCTTCTGTGTACCAAAAATCTCCGAGGAACTACTATCCTTATTCATAAGTTTCAGAAAACCCATGCAGCAGTGTCCAAGGACACTATATCACGCGGATGCGTTCTGTTTGGACTCGCAGGTATAGATACTAGGGTATTCAAAGCCCATTCTACACGTACGGCATCGTCCATCAGCTGCTTCTAACAAAGCACCCATTTCAGATATTCTAGCAACTGCGGGTTGGGCGAGAGAAAAAACATTCACAAAGTTTTACAAGAAGCCCATTTGCCAGCCGCAAAACAAATTTGCAACCGCATTCTCCAACAAAGACTCATACAGAGACTCATACAAAGACTCATACAGAGACTCATACAGAGACCATACATTACACTTTTTGAAAGGACATCAGTTAAGAGTTAATGCAAACATACATGAGAGCTACATTACCATGTGGGACTCTTAACTGCCTAATAAGTAAATGCAGAAGTGACTTTGAACTTTATGAGTGTTTTTTTAGAAATGTTAAAAATAAGCTAGTTCAAAAGAGCTAAACAAGATTGATAAATTCTGCAGGAGTCATCTTATACTTTTCAAAATCCCCGTGAAGAAAATAAACAGTTGAGTGTTAACTATATTGTTGTAAAATTGCACAAACATCAGGACACTTTTGTGTTTGGGTGATCCATCAATATTACACTGTACATGTCCACATCTTGAAAGTTAATTCTTTTTATTGTTCAAGGCAATTCCACTGAGAGCAAAATATGGTGAAATGGTTTTGAGATTTTTGCAAGCCATTATAAAAATGCACCTGTCACAAAAGACACATATAGGTACAATGATTTAAGAACTTGGTTTTCAAGCTATTTAGTGTTAAAGCTGACACAAGCACATCTGATCATGATTTATACTCGTTAAAATGATTTGCTCAATTACACATTGAACATAACAATTGTGTGTGATGCGAAAAGAAGTTAAAAAAAATTGTAGTTGTGAACATTTATAGGATCTGAGCCCAGAGGCTTTAAAGGTCTCAGTTTATAGCGAACGTATTATGAAATAAATAGAAAGATTAAACGGACTTACCTGTTCGAAGTTTATCCTTATTTATGAATAATGGTGAGTGAGATGTAAACTGCCCTCCTCACCCTGCCCATGGCAAGATCAAACTCTAAATTATGGTAATGTCTCTCGTTTATAATCTTAATTGCTATCAGAAATGAGGTCATTCTCTGGCCTCACATCCTTTTTCAAAAAGCTACGCATGCGCACTCGTGTATCTCAGTTTACCTCTCAGTTTACTCACCTTATTCATAAAATAAGGATCAACTTCGAACAGGTACGTTCTCGTTTAACTTTCTATTATGTAAATGTTTTGGTTTATTTGATACTTGTATAGACTGACGAATTTGCTAATTTATGTTGAGGAAAACTTGGACAAATTTTGATTAAAGTGCTTTTATGTGAAAAGATATGATGACTTCATTTGTAAGCCTCAAGACCGTTTTATTGTGTTTATTGACCCCCAAAACATGGGTATAGACACCGTATTTTTTGCTTGCCAATTGGATGAGCAGTTTTATAGACCCATCCAATAGGCCGTATAAAGGTCGTTGACCTTGACCTTGAATACCTGACCAACTCAGCCACTAGAATGCGGGACAAATTTTTTGGTCAATTATTCATATATAGGCTACAGAATATCCAAAGAGTCCTTTTATTATAAATTTTTTCAAGGTTGTATAGACATGTGTCAGATTACGCCTCTACTAGATAGATTGGACGTTCATGTAGTAAGTCAATGTATGAACCCCCGGTCTCCGGACAACGCGTTCTAATGCAAGGACACTGGCAGTAATGGCTCCCGATTGCGCTACAATTTGCCTTATCTTGAAACAATGGCTGGTATTCTCAAAGGGAGTCTAACTTTAGCCTGGGTTTAATCCATGGTTAGTCCTACATGAGTGGACTTTTTTTTCCTTTCAACTAACCCTCCCTCGGTCCACGGTGTGAAAACGTAAGTCGACTGAAATTACACGAGACTCTTCACCGGCTACTCCCTACCTAGTGTTTTTAATTCCATGGAGGCCTGGCAATCACATTCTGTGGACAAGCTTGTTGGCAGGGCTGTCTAGGGGGTGGGTAAGCTGAAAAGTCCTCATTTTCAGTTCAGCATAATCTTTTTAACGAAGTGCGCTCTAAACACAGAAACAGAGCCGAGACTGGTACGGTCTACTTTCAACGTACTCTAAAGGTTTTGCGGTAACTGGGTGAGAAAATTTATCATGATGGGCTATTCCTGTGTGAAGTAGATATGGTCGCGAAGGAAACCCCAGTCCGGCTCCATTTGACTACAACGGAATAAAGCCGTGAAACTAATGTTCGTGAAGAGCCACTGAATCGATTGCCCTATTGTTCACATTGTTCCCGGACCGTGGAGACCGCGGACCAAATCTCCTGCCACATCGGCCCATCCTGAGGAATGTTCTCACCTCATTTTCAATTCAGAGTATTTTGAAAGGAAAGTTTGACTCCCTTTTGAGAATGCACCTATCTATGGGATAATAACATTCCTCCTGGGTCTGAAGGTAAAAAATGAACTGATTCTTATAAAATATGGTGTCATATCGCTTGACCTATTGGGTATTAATCTGCCGTATACATTTTGTGCTCATTTTTTTTTCATTTCATTTTAACGTTTCTATGGAAAGGAGAACCCTGTCTCATGTGGGGCGTAGACTAAATAACCACCTGTATAACAATTTCCATACTCCCCATCAGAGGACTAGGGCAACCCAAGACGTAAATCATACTAAATGATTGAAATCACAATACTGTCTGTGTTCCGCGGCAAATAACACTAGTCTCGACCTATATTGTAATTCACAGGGATTTTTTGCCCTTTACGTCAAAAGGGCCCAAAAACTGTTGAAGCCAACATACAATGTTACACATTGGAAGCGGCACTGGCACATTTTCAAAATAATGAATTTTTCAATTTGCTCTCAAAATGATAGTCTGAAATTTTTCAATAACAATATTAAAAAATACATACATTTTAACACAATAAAAAATAACATATCTCAAAAACGTTATAAAGGGTTAAGACATCCAGGAAATTTGTAGCCTAACTTTAAGTTTTCGTGACTTAATCAACAAATGTGTATATTACCTGAAATCATAGACTCGGACTTAATTATATAAAACCACAAAGGTCAAGACCTGTCAAACAGGGTGCAATGCCATGGGGAAACATGCAAAAGGCGTACGGTTTTTTCTGTGTTAAACACCATTTCCTCGTCTGGCTGAATTAATGTCGCGGCGACATCCATTCTGTTTGAACCCATAAGATGCTGCTTTGTGTTATCATTTCATGGTGAGGGTAATGTGAGATCAAATCTTTACAACCATGCAAAAATATTGATTTTGAAAAATCATGAGGGCGCATCTATTTTTTTCAATGTGTCATTGCTCTTTAAGGTGCAAAAAACGTCACCGTCAAAGTTAACCAAATGCGTCCCACATGTCTATAATACGTCCGAATGACGTTAAAAGTGTCAGCAAAACCTGTCAATTTCCATACACAGAGTGTAGAATCGGGAACTCCTTAACTGTGCACTACGGAAATTTGACAGTTTTTGTGAGACAGGACGGGGGTATTTGTTACTAAACCCGAATCGTGGAGGTGGTAACACAATGGCCCTACATACCAGGCCCATCGTAATATCTTTATAGTTAATGGTTTGCTGAAAAGTCTATACATATCAATTGGTCTCGATATTGGGGGAAAAAGAAATTGAGGTGACATTTTATATATTTTTAAGAAAATGTGCCTGTTTTCTGTGCGGGGGAACAGACAGTTAGTGATCGTAATAATTTATGATTGAATTTACACTTGGTTTTCCCTTACCCCAGATGGGGACTACAAGAATTGTGATCAGTTGGTTATTGGGTCCACGTCCCATGGTCTACTAGTTACCACACTATTAAGTCAAACAAGACTCATCAGTTCGAGGATTATGTCCAAGAACACTATTCACTGATTGACAATGAAGATGGTAGCTGTGTCATTAATATATATTAAGGTCAAATATTAACGGTTACTGTTTAATATTTGTAAGGAATGACGAATGGGATAATTTACGTGAGAACAACTTGATAAAAATTCGGATTAACAGTGCTTTCTATGCTGAAACGCACGATTGGATTTCAGTTGTAACCCCTAAAAAAAAATATGTTTGTTTTTATTGAACACCCAAAACATGGGTTATAGACACCACTTTTTTGCTTCTAGGCCAATTGGCATGAGCAGTTATGACCCCATCACATGCTTATAAAGGTCATTGACCGTTGACTTTCTTTGAATATCTGACCAAGCAGCAATCTGAAGCCGGACAAATTTTTACATGTATTTTGGCTGTTTTCAGTAAGATTTTAATTACATAATCGTTCGCTGTAAACTGAGATACCCGAGTGCGCATGCGTAGTCATATTTTTCGATTTGCCTGTGCAAAAGCAGAAACTGCTTTTACATTTTGCTCTGAAAAATTCGACGCTTTTTTTTCCGAATTTCACCAAAATGTGGGTTTGTACGCTCTAAAATAGGATGCGCCGAGCGACCAAAGAAGGTTCCTGAACCTAACATGATTGGGGATAAAATCCCCGAAGCATGAGTAAAAAGACAAACAAAAAAAACGACGCGAGATCGGAAACCGGACTCGAAGCAAGTGGAAATCCACACGGCACGTAAGGAAGCACAGGACAAAGCCCTGCGCGATACCGGCCCCGAAAACTTGGCGAAAAACTTGAATCACTGGGGCAAGAGAAGACCAGCCACACGTTACTAAGGTAACCGGGGAATAACAGGATCTAGCCGCGGTAGCGTGCCTATCGGGCGAATGGGCGGTTTTGGAGGCAAAAATGCAAATCGTATGGAAGGGATTCTTGAAGCTCAATAGGCGCAGAAGAATCGCCTGTTTTCAGAACATTGGATGAAGCGCTGGGTGGTGTGAATGCCGATGAGGACGATTTAATTCTGGAAGATGCATCCACTGATATGAAACTAAATGCATGCACCTCCAGCTATCACGAATCTCGAAACTAGCGAGGGTGGCGTGCTGTAGCAGCGACTTAGGGGATATCCGCGATAAGGGCCACTAACGCAAATGTAGAGTTCACCGTAGTACATCCTGTAGTTGGAGAATAGGGATTTGCTTGCAGATTTGCTGCATCTTGAACATGGGTGCACCAGTGAGACTATGCTATTAGCTTTGCAACTACCATCTGCATACAAATATCGCAGAAGACCCACTAGCAGACACTTACCAAGAAGTACCAAGGCACAGGAAATGCTGAGCAATTGATTGTGCCAATATTAAACCCCCACATTTGGGGAAAGCCATTTCCATCCAAAGCCCGTATCACGACTATTGAAAGTTCAGAGTTTCATATCAAAATCTTCATCTGACATAATCACTCAAGCATTTGTCATGGCGGGAGCGACTGAAATCATATAGCCATGAGTGGGGATATACCTATGACCCCTTGATTTTGAATGACCATCACAGGCTATACGATTGAATTGCAGGGTACTACCTTCTCAGTCACCACAGAATATACCTATGCATATAGACTATAATGGAATGCAGGCAGTAGACATAGAAATAAATAAATTACTATCAAAAGGAGTGATGTTCGGCGCCATGACGAGAAAGGGCACTATGTGTCTAACATCTCTCGCTAGGCCGAAGAAAGATGGAAGCTTTAGAGTTATTCTTGACCTATCGCGCCTAAATGAAGATGTGGAATTTAAACATTTTAAAATGGATACATTTGCTAATGCATTAACATTACTGTCCCCTGGTGACTATATGGCTTCAGTCGATCTCAAAGATGCATATTATTCTGTTCCAATTAGTGAATCTGATACAAAGTACTTGAAATTCTTATGGAAAGGCATGCTGTACAAGTTTATTGCATTATCAAATGGCCTAAGTTCTGAGCCGAGGTTGTTCACTAAGATTCTTAAACCCCCTTTGACTTTCTTAAGAGGTAAAGGTCATATGGTTATGGCATATATCGATGACTTGATTTGCATAAATTCTACAAAAGAAAAGACAAAATCTACGGTAAATGATACCTGCAAGGTACTGGAAAATTTAGGGTTCATAGTGCAATGCCCGATAAATCAGTATTTAACCCAAGACAAAGAAATCACTTTCTTGGATTTTGTATCAACACTATAGAATAGACAGTTACTTTTACCTATGAAGACCAAACAAGACGTGTTCATAGGGTGCTCAAAACGATTAGTCATGTCCAGCACCCCTGATTAGAAATGTTGCAGTTGTAATAGGGAACATTGGTAGGCGGCATGCATTCTCCCAGCTGTTGAAATATTGCACAACTACTTATAGAGGTCCTTAGAACAAAGACAAAACTGAAGCATTGAAATTAATAAAGGCCTTATGATAGCCTACATTATTTCTGTTAAAGGCAAACTAACCGTTGTATGGGGATGCTAATGTACAAACAGCCAAGAAAAGGAAATTGTCAGCAGGCAACCCATCAACTTCTGGAATCGGAATGCATCCAAAGCTGGTTATGGGGGCAACCCATAGAATCACTCACACTCACACGGTGGTAGGTGGAATAAGTGAACTTATAAAAAATTGCAGAATGCAATGGGATAATTATCTTGAAGCTGCTTGCCTGGCATTTTTGCATCAAATACTGCTCAGGGTTGGATAATACAACGTACATAGTTGGCTTATATTCATAATATGGGTGGTACAAGTCACAAAATGCAATTCCTTGGCAAGCGTTTTTGGGAATGGTGGCATTCCAGAAATATTTGGGGTAACGAGCGTCACATTTGCCGGGCGTTTTAAATGTTCTGGGGCAGACCGACAATCACGGCATTTTAAAAGACAAATCGAATGGAATGGCTGACCAAAAAATTATTTGCGAAATCACAAAAGCCTGTTGGTATGCCAAAAATAGACTTATTTGCATCCAGGCTCAATGCACAATTACCACGTTATGTATCCTGGAAACCTAATCCATATCTAGAACTGTTTGATGCATTTACACTAATTGGTCAAGAACTTTTTTCCTAGCATTCCCCCCATTTGCCCGAAGAGCGTTGTTTGCAAAAGATAGCAAGTCGGAGAAATCAGAGGGAATTTTTAGTAGTGCCAAACTGGCCCACTCAATACTGGTACCCCAAAATCAAAAACATGCTACAGGGTAGTGCCTTGACATTGTGCAGGTGTGATAATATTGTTATCTTTTGCCAGTATCGAAAATTCCTCAACCCACTAAAATCCCTGGATTCTGATTGTTTGGCAAGATTAATCCAGTAATCCTTCCAGATAACGGAGTCTAGACCTTGGAAACAACGCAGACATCATCTTAATCTTGGTAGGCGATTTCCACAAGGAAGGCGTAAGGCAGTATATATTAAGAAGTGGATGCAGTTCTGCACAGATAATAAGTTTACGCCACTCCAAAGCTCATTTCCAACAGTTTTAAGTTTTTTTTTGGACTATCAATTTATGAACATACCTCATGTTATCAGTGCATAAAGTACTAAGGCCCTTTGTACGGGCCCTGTTCTTTCCCTCCTTGTTCTGAACAGTGGACACACTGTGGGTACCCACCCGCTAATAAGATATATTTGTAAAAGGGTTATTGTTTTGGTTTGCACCCACCCCGCCCGCTATAAAGAAATATGGATGTGCGGTTAGTTCTTAATTATCTTCAAGTTTTGTTCCCCATAACTTCTCTGAAACTTAGAGATTTAATTAAAAACATTGGACATGTGTATGCTTATTGCCTTGTCTGCTCAGAGATGTCAGACGCTTCCACTTACTTTAGAATAATAATATGAATTGAAAGAACATGCAATTGTTTTTCTTGTTGCATACTGTAAGTAAATCACAAGCAAAGCCAGGTAATACTGGCTTCACTCTGAATATGGCAAGCTTACACCCGCCAGATAGGCAATTATGTGTATGCAGAGTGTTAAAACATTTACCTTCTGTGTACCAAAAATCTCCGAGGAACTACTAAGGGCAATTTATTCAGAAAGTTTCAGAAAACCCATGCAGCAGTGTCCAAGGACACTATATCACGCTGGATGCGTTCTGTGTGTACCAGCAGGTATAGATTACTAGTGTGCTTCAAAGCCAGTCTACACGTACTGGCATCGGCATCCACTGGCTTCTAACCAAGCAACCCATTTCAGATATTTTAGCAACTGCGGGGTTGGCGAGAGAAAAAACCTTGCACAAAGTTGTAAATAAGCCCATTGCCATTCCGCAAAACAAATTGCAACTCGCAGATTCTACAATAATAACCATACAAGACTCATACAAAGCACTCATACAGACTCATACAGAGACTCATCCAAATCACTTATTTGAAAGGAACAACAGTACAGAGTTAATTGCAAACATACATGAGAGCTACATTACCATGTGGGACTCTAACGGCATAATAAGTAAATAATGGGCAGAATTGAATTTGAACTTTATTTAGTGTTTAGAGAATATGTTAAAAATTGAAAGGCTAGTTCAAAAGAGCTAAAACAAGATTGATAAATTCTGCAAGTCATCTTATACTTTTCAAAAATTCCCCCTTGGAAAGAAAATAAACAGTTGAGTGATTAACTATATCTTTGTGTGTAAAAATTTCACAGAAATCAGGACACTTTGTGTTTGGTGGATAATCAAAGATTACACTTTAACACAACATTCGACATCTTGTAAAGTTAATTTTTTTATTGTTCAAGGTGACAAATTCCACTGAGACAAATTGGTGAATGGTTTGAGATTTTCAAGCCATTATAAAAAATGCAACTGTCACAAAAGACAACATTAGGTAAAATATTAAAAGAACATTGGTTTCTTTCTCAGAGCTATTTAGTGTTAAAGCTGAACACAAACACATCTGATCATGATTATATTAGAATAAGTGATGTGCTCATATGACATTGAACACATGTGGTGTTGATGCTGAAAAAGAACGTGCCTAAAAAAAATTATGTGTTGGACCATTTGATAGGATATGAGCCCAGAGAGGCTTTAAAGATCTCAGTTTACAGCGAACGTATTATGAAATAAAATAGAAAGATTAAACGAGAACTAACCGGTTCGAATTTGATCCTTATTTTATGAATAATGTTGAGTGAGATGTAAACTGCCCTCCTCACCCTGCCCATGGCAAGATCAAACTCAATCAGGTCAATGTCCTCGTTATCATCTTATTGCTATCAGAAATGATGTCATTCTCTGGCCTCAAATAACATCCTGTTTTTAAAAAATACTATACGCTGCGCGCCCTCGGGTTTCTCAGTTTTTACATCTCAGTTTACCTCACCATATAATTCACTAAAATAGGATCAACTTCGACCAGGTCGTTCTCGTTTAATCTTTCTATTATGGTAAATGTTTTGGTGGTTTATTTGATACTTGTATAGACTGACGAATTGCCTAATTTATGTTGAGAACGTGGACAATTTTGATTAAAATGCTTTTCTATGTTGAAATAGTAATGATGACTCCTTTGTAAGCCTCAAGACCGTTTTACATTTTTTTATTGACCCCAAAACATGGGTAGACACCGTATTTTTGGCTTGGCCAATTGGATAAGCAGTTATACCTCATGCATCAGGAGGCCGTATAAAGGTCGTTGACCTTTACCTTGAATATCTGACCAAACCAAACACAGCAAAAGAAGAACAATAAGGACAGCAAAGCCACTAGAATCGGGACAAATTTTTTTGTCAATTATTCATAATGGGCCTACCAGAATATCCAAAGAGTTCCTTTTATGTATAAATTTTTCAAGGTTGTAATAGCATGTGTTCAATTCGCCCTCTACTATAATGGGACGTGCATGTAGTAAGTCAATGTATGAACCCCCGGTCTCCGGACAACGCGTTTATGAAGCAAGGACACATGGCAGTGAGGCTTCCGATTGCGCTAACATTTGGCCTATCTTGAGAACAATGGCTGGTATTCTCAAAGGGATCTAACTTTAGACCTGGGTTAATCCTGGGTTAGTCCTACAGGAGTGGACCTTTTTTTCCTTTCAACTAGACCTCTCCCTCGGGGCCACGGGTGGTGAAAAACGTAAGCGAACCGACTTACACTAGACTCTTCAACCAGGCTAATACTCCCATACCTAGTGTTAATTCAGAGCCCTGTGCAATTCACATTCTGTGGCCAAGTTGGTTAGCAGGGCTGTCCAGTGGGTGGGGTAAGCTGAAAAGTCCTCAAGTTTGTAGTTCAGATAATCGGTTAACGAAGTTCGCTCTAAACCACAGAGACAGAGCCGAGACTGGGGTACCATCCCTACTTTTCACACCACGCCTAAATTTGCGGTAACTGGTGAAAAATTTATCATATGATGGCTATTCGGGGTGAAAGGAATATGGTCGCGGAAGGACCACAGTCCGGGCTCTCATTTACACAACAGGAGATAAACGTGAAACTAATGGTACGTGAAGAGCCAACTGATCGATTGCCCTATTGCTTCCGGACATTGTTTCCCGGACTGTGAGACCGGCGGACCAAATCTCCTGCCACACCTGCCCATACCATGATGCATGTTTCTCACCCGCATTTTAACTTTCAGAGTATTTGAAAGGAAAGTTTGACATGTCCCTTTGAGAAATGCCACAGCCTAGCTATGGGATAATAACAATCATCCTGGGTCGAAAGTAAAAAATAACTATTCTTATAAAATAATTTGTGTCATTCGCTTGACTATTTGGTATTAACTGCAGTATACAGTTGTTGTGGCTATTTTTTTTGTTTCATTTCAATTTTACGTTCCTTTAATGGAAAGGAGAAACCTGTTCTCATGTGGGGCGTACACCAAATACCAACTGTATAACACATTTCCATACTCCCCATCAGAGGACTAGGGCAACACAAACGTAAAATCATAAAAATGATTGAATCACATAACTGTCTGTTTCCGCGCAAATAAAACTAGTCATCGACCTATATTTGTAATTCCCAGAGGATTTTGCCCTTTACGTCAAAAGCAAACTGTTGAAGCCAACATACAATGTTACACATTTAAAGCGGCACTGGCACATTTTCAAAAAATATGAAATTTTTTCAATTTGCTCTCAAATGATAGTCTAAGCCATCGGAAGAATAGATACATTTTACACATAAAAATAACATACTCAAAAACGTTATAAGAGGTTAAAGACATCCAGGAAATTTGTAGGCTAACTTTTAAGTTTTCGATGACTTTAATCAACAAATGTGTATATTACATGAATATCATAGACTCGTACTTATTGATATTAAAACCACAAAGGTCACAGACCTGTCAAACAGGGTGCATGCCATGGAAACATGCAAAAGGCGTACGTTTTCTTGTGTTAAACACCATTTCCGTCGTCTGCTGAATTAATGTCGCCGGCGACATCATTCTGTTTGTAACCCATAAGGATGCTGATTTGGTGTTAATCATTTCAGGTGAGGGCTAATGTATATAAAAGCTTTACAACCATGCAAAAATATTGATTTTGAAAAATCATGAGGGCGCACTATTTTTCAAATGTGTCAATGTCTCTTTAATGTGCAAAAAACTCACACAAAAGTTAACCAAAATGAGTACCCACATGTCTAGAATTACGTCAGAATGACGTTATAAAGTGTCAGCAAAACTGTCAATTTCCATACACAGTGTAGAATAGGGAACATTCTTAACTGTGCACTACGGAAATTGACAGTTTTGCTGAGATGTGAACTTTATAACGTCATTGTGACGTAAATCTAGGTATGCATTTTGGTAGCAATGGAAAAAAGATTACGATAGCTATCCATTGACACCAAAATCAAGTGTCTGTGGTATTCCTGTATTGCACTAGATATGTCGGTACTTCTCTCCGGGATTTTCTCTATTGTAAAATCTCAATACACGAAAGTGTCATTTTTTTTATAAATTCGTAATCAAATTTAACGTCATTTCAGGGAGGAGATTAACTGTTGTGTGATTTTTTTGCACATTAAATATGTAACATTGCAGTGTACATTTTACATTTTATAACAGGTCAAAAGCCTAACTTTTCCAGAAAAAAATGTACCTTTGTAGGGGGGTATATTTAATTTTTACCTGTATATAAGGCCACCCCTTATTTTGACAAAACACATGTCCTACTCTTCTCCTATGCTTTCAATCCTATACTTTGTATACTACCGCCCAGAGTATATTACCCTAGTTTACCCAATCCTTTTTTTTTTGTAACACGATTTACAAGGGGGGGGGTTACCCCCCTCGAGAATTTGTTATAAAGCACCCTATGCTTATATTTGATACAGGGGATAGGTATGGTCCTCCTCTTTCCATGATACCAAAATACGTACAAACATACTAGTATGGCGTCACAAGACGTCACCCAAATTGCATAGAAAATAGCAAAAATACAATTTTGCGCTAAAAATGTAGGATAATCGGATTTTCATGCGGTTTTCACTCTTATGATGCTATTGACTAGTTTTACATAAATTATAGAGTTTTAGAGCCATGCAGTGCATAATATTTTCAATAAAATGTACCAAAATATCGTAGCTGGTAACCCCCCCCCCCCACCACCACCACCACCACCACCCCCACCACCACCACCACCACCACCCTTCGACTTTGACGGCATACCCTAACCCCGGTGAGGTGGTACCTTAACATTTTTTTTCGCTTAAAATGAACAGAAAGGATGCCGAGAATGATTACATTTCAGTAATCAGCTTTTACAAGCTTTTGGCCATTTTAGCGCACCTCCTCCCCTAGGTACGCGAGGGATGAACGAGGGGGTTCTGATTCCACGCTGTCTGATTTGGGCAAATCACGATACCTAACCAACAAGTTAATTCCTGCACGTGAGTTTTTGTTGATCACAAAGAGACAGTGGGCAGGTAAGCCTATAATCATTTAGTCCACAATCAGTGTTTAATCGATAACTGCCCAGTAACATACTTTGAAACAAAATGACGTAAGTGATACTTAAAGCAATAACCAGGCGGTGGCGGCCATAAAGCCTCATCATTATAGCACTCACCAAAAATGCAAAAAAAGACAAAAACAGCAATCACGGAGTGCAAAACACAAACCCCATTTGGGTGCTGGGATGTGGGTCAGTCATGGTGTTCCCATGACCTACCCATACGACCTCGTCCGCGTGATTATACAACAAAACAGAAAAAAAACCCTTCCAGGGAGTTGATTCTTCAACTCCACGGTTTTGGAATAATAAATATCCTTGACAACATAGAAAAATTCAGAATTTTCGTCAAGATTTAGATTTTACGTGTTAAACCAACTGGCGAACGCCCTGCAAATTGGGTTTCATGGCCGCCACCACCTGGCAATAACAACACATTTTTGAAGACGCCCCCAATTTTTAAATAATATATTCGCCCACAGTTATGTTGTTAATTATCTAAGAAACTACAAATGCGAACGAGAATGACAAAAAACAATACGTATTGATCATAAAATAAAGCGATTTGGTAATTAGAATTGGGATACCAGATGTACTTAACGGGCAGAGTGGAAATGTTAAGTTTATATACGTCCATGATGAAATAGTGTCACCTCAAGAAAATTACTCTAACGTGACTTGCCCTGAACCAATAAAACAACTAATGGAGGAGCGTAGAAACGTACATGCGCTATTTCCCGGCATTTCATATTGGAAGGCCGTTTCCAGCAGCCGTTGAATTATTATCGGAGACCCGATATAATTATTCTAATACAAAATCTCTTCGTTTGCGACACATAGATATTTCGAGCTAAAAGTGAATAATGGGACATGAAAAAAATTGACATAATGAAAATGACCTACTGAAATCACTTCCGGTGTGTACACAAAATTGGGATGTTTACATTCTGTAAAAACCCCAAACAGTAAAAACAGGACTGAAGACTTCCATGGGGGAGGTGGCAGTTTATGGCAATTACTGGAACAGAAAAACAGCAGGTGTGACATTCCTGGACAGGGAATTTACAGTGTAAAAAAAACATTCTAGCCTGTTTGCGACCACAATTCAAAAGCATTCAACCGGCGTTGAAAAGCAGATATAGTCCGGTGGGAGCAATTAGTCCGGGGCTCCATAGGACGATAACGGAATAAAGCGTGAAACTAATGTTGCGTCAAGAGGCAAATGAATCGATGCTATTGTTCACCATTGGTCACGGACGATGAATGCGACGGAAAATGGTTATGTGTCATGCATGGTACTTTAGGCTTGTAGTAAGAAATTGATCTGGAAAGTGAAAGATTGATTAGACGGGAGTAGCACAGATACAATAGCAATTGTCTGTGGGCTGATGACAAACAGCTTTTCAAGTTTTGGTAAATGCTGGCAGTAATGTCAGCATCCTTGTTCCAGGAAAAGTGTAAAACAACAACATAACTAACCCACAAACCAAACTGACACCTCCCAACCCCCACAAAATCCGGAACTCTTAGGTTATTTACAAATGTAAAACCCAAATGTGTTTTGAAATACTGGAAATGATTCAGTAAGGGTCCCTTCATTATGTGTGAATATGTTTTTTTCATGCCATTATGTCCTTTTAAACCATTTACAGGTATAGTTAATAGCCAGTTACCGTGCCAACATGTAAAAAATCTCAACAATTTTTGAAAAAAAAATATGCTCTTATTGCTTTAAGTGATCACTATTTCAAACAAAGTTCAATCCAAACCGTATCAAATTAGACATACCAGAAAAATTCGCTTTGAAGCCAACGTTTTTATTGACCACAGGGCGTGCGGATGGCGAATTTCGAGCCTTTGTTACGAAATTTACCAATAACTTAACAACTGTTTTGTGTCAATGTGGATGAGCGTGTTATTTCCAATTGTTTAATTGACTGATGAGAGCAAACGCAATGTTGAAATAATTTACCATACCCTTTACCATAAATCTCGCAATACTCGCCGTAACGAGTGTTTGTTTTGGCGATAAGTCACACTATTCCTGTCTCTTCCCATGATAATAATATTAATAATACTTTGCAACAAAATGGTAATGTTAGCAGCTGTTCCACACAAAGTTTCAATCAAACCGTATAAAATCGAATAACAGTGCATAATATTCTCTGAAAAATTCGCTTTGAACCAACGTTTTTATTGACACAGGCAGTGACGGATGTGCGAATTTGAGCCTTTTGTTACGAAATTTACCAATAACTTAACATACTATTTTTTTTTGGATGAGCGCTTTTATTTTACAAACTTTTTAATTGACGGCTGAGAGCAAACAGCAATGTTGAAAATATTACCCATCCCTGTACATTAAATCTGCAATATTGGTCAGAGGTGTTTGTTTTGGGTATATATTTCCTGATAAGAATACTTATAATACTTTGAACCAAAATGGGTAATTCGCAGCTGTTCCAAACAAAGTTTCAATCAAAACGGGTCAAATTAGTTGCAAAATTTTCTCTGAAACAAATCGCTTTGAATCCTATCTTTTAATTGACACTTTTTATTTGAACCTTTTGTTACGAAATTTACCAATGTGGATTAGCGTTTTATTTTCCCAACTTGTTTAATTGACTGCTGAGATCAAACAGCAATGATGAATATTATAATTTACTAGCACATCCAAGCTCACAATATTCGGTCAGCGGTGTTTGGATAAAGTATCATTATTGGCTGATTTCAGTATACATTTGAGCAAGCTGGAAGTGTCAACCCACAAGTTACTAATATACATGCAAATGTTTACGACAATTCGTACATTCTACCAATGAGATTAAATAATACATCGGCTTTTATATAGCGCTATTTCATCAAGATTACAGCGCTGTTACCTATCATTATTACGCCGCCATCAGGAAATCGTCACAATCATTTCACTTCATCTAGGCAGCTGGCCAAGCAATTGCCCAAGTGCACAGCACATTGGCGGCAGCGGGGTAGAACCCGCAACCTTCAGATCATGAGTCGGCCGTCATATCCGCTAGGCCACATGTGCCCTCGTTAAAGGTGTATGTACTCACCCAAGGACTATTTAAGGCATTTTTTTCAAACCAGTCACTAATGGTTGTATGTTACACCCACAGATTACACGAATGGTGCCCAGTCCTTTCTAAATGCCCTTCGCTGTGTCCAGGAAAGATGAGTACGTCCAACTTTTAACGCAATAGAAAAAGACGCACATCGTGTCCGACTTCATTTAACACGAGGATCAAAGGACACCCCTGGTGCTTTTGCGACACTCTGTTTATTTATTTCTTTGTGGATTCCATCCAATTCCAAATATTCAATGATTTGGTATCCGAATGTTCCATTCCCCTCCGCTAATGGCACATTCGCTGTTTAGAACCACTGACTCAAGGCTCATTAGAGTCGAAAGTCATGTGGGCCGAATTCCTTCTTATGACACAAAAATCGATTGCTATGATCACCAGAATTGATCAGAAGAACCATTGACCATGGAGGTAGGAGAAAAGGGGAAAGCTCTTCCCAAATCCCTTTGACCGATGATCATCGCCGCGCTCGTAAAACAGGTCGTAAAACTATTGTATTGGTACAATACAACACGAGATCAATATTGATGTGTATCAACATTGCATCGATGTACATAGTTAAGCAGATAGCGACATATATTGTAAGAATTGTGCATTTCTTTATAAAAGCATGAAACTTGGCATAAATGTTTACTTATAAATACTGATTATTGATTATTTTTAGACATGGGACCACGTCACCGTCATCATCTTCAAGGTAAAACAAGGTCATTTGGGGTAATTTGAGATCATTTGAGGTCATTTATTAAAAGTAGGAGATAGCATGTTCCTAAGATGAGGTACATTGATTCTAGTTTTTACTCGTACTTTTCAGCTTTTAAAAAATCGAATGTTTTATAACGCCGTATTTCTGAAAGTATGATATTTGGAGACGAAATCTAACTTGAACTGGGAACAAAAATGCCGTATCTAAACAATGACACCAAACTTGACAGTGCCCGAAGTTGCCGGTTTTTTTTTTTTTTCAATTTTGTCCCGACGTTGGCCACATTTAGTGAAATATGAGACACTTGGCGATTGTTAAAATGGATGTCCCATTGCCATATTTACCACAGCATTGTAATGTACATCGATGCAATGTTGATGCGCATGCATTCAGCATTAACAACGATCTCGTAGTACGTTGTTATTTGCAATGTAATCAAAATCTATTTTATAGTATTCATGTTTTTATGAAATATACAGATGAATAAATTCTGTTATCAATGGAGCATACTCAACGAGTAGGCCTAGGGCTAGGCCTGGCCCTATATCAATTTATTTTTTGCCATTTTGGTTTTCAACACATCTTGGTGGGCAAGGGGGCTGGGGGCAACATTTCACAGAGCGGATACTGTCGGGATGAAGAAGGGAATACGCATATTAACTTACTTGAGCAATATTTATTCTTTTTTGGGGGGAGAGCAAAGCACCCAATAAAAGTCAAACCTCAATCATTTAAGACGTTTCTCTGAACAGTAGTAGCACCAGAAATGGGTTTTTGGGGGTATCGAGCAATAATGGCACATTTTTTGAAGAGCGCCCCCAGTTTTCAAAATCAAAATTTGATATTTTGGCAGAGTTACGTTGGTAAATGTCTAGGGAACTATACCTGCGAACGAGAATGCTAAAAATTTGTATTTATAATAAAATAAGCGATTTTGTCATTAGAATTGGGATCCCAGCTTGGACTTAACGGCAGAGCTAGAAATGCTACGTTTATGTCCGTCCATGATGAAAATAACCTCTAACTTGACTTGCCTGAACCAATAAAACAACTAATGGATGAGCGTAGACACGTACATGGCGCTGTTTCCCGGCTATTTCACATTGGAAGGCTGTTTCCAGCAGCCGTTGAATTATTATCAGAGATCTCCGATAATAATAATATTCTAATTACAAAATTCCTTCGTTTGTGACACATAGACATTTTCGAGCTTAACCATTCACAGGTATACTTTACTAGCCAGTTACCAATGCAATTGTGTAAAAATCTCAAAATTCTTAAAAAATTGGGGGCGCTCTTCAAAAAAATGTGCTATTATTGCTTTAATACAGCTTTCTCCCACAGCAGCCAGCAAACTCCCGCTGTGCATGGATTACACCAACATCAGGTCATGCACTGCTGCCATTTCAAAACACGGACATTTACTTCGCATTTCCCAAGAAAAATCGATGACCGTGTAGAATTTTTTTTGTCTAAAATGGTCCCTTTTATACCACCCGATAATAATAATATTCTAATTACAAAATTCCTTCGTTTGTGACACATAGACATTTTCGAGCTTAACCATTCACAGGTATACTTTACTAGCCAGTTACCAATGCAATTGTGTAAAAATCTCAAAATTCTTAAAAAATTGGGGGCGCTCTTCAAAAAAATGTGCTATTATTGCTTTAATACAGCTTTCTCCCACAGCAGCCAGCAAACTCCCGCTGTGCATGGATTACACCAACATCAGGTCATGCACTGCTGCCATTTCAAAACACGGACATTTACTTCGCATTTCCCAAGAAAAATCGATGACCGTGTAGAATTTTTTTTGTCTAAAATGGTCCCTTTTATACCACCCGAAACCGTTCAACAGAAAAACTTTTAACCGGTCACATATTTTTGTTTTAAAACCTTATAATTAAACCCGAATATCAAATTTCCACAGACGCCTACTAAAGTCTGTTGAAGAGACTCTTATTTGATCAATGACACTCATAACAATAGCTCAGCGGGATGTTGTCGGCTGCTGTGGCTTTCTCCTTCTCTCCTACCTCTATGGCCCATTGTACTCAAATGAGTGCTTCTGCTC
The DNA here is from genome assembly GCA_023653785.1 of Ophioderma brevispina. Taxonomy (NCBI): domain Eukaryota; kingdom Metazoa; phylum Echinodermata; class Ophiuroidea; order Amphilepidida; family Ophiodermatidae; genus Ophioderma; species Ophioderma brevispina. Next base: position 47,983 of record JAMKCH010000721.1, read on the forward strand.
ATAAAATCCAAGATTCCTTAAAATGCATACCGCTGTGGTGTATTCTACCTGGCCTATTTTGATCTGCTACCCCCGTCATGACCCAAAACTATGTATTCATGCCCCCAGACACAGCACAATGATTTTCCCTTTAAAATTTTGACCGTCACAGTGTAAAAGTATAAAATATATAAATCTGATTGTTCTATTTTGTGGCTTTCGGTGATTAAAATGTGATATGACTTGTAACATTTTCAAACAAATTCACCGAAATGTATCCCCAGTGAGCTATATCCCTGTATCTCTTCAATGAAATGTTCATGGTTATGTTAATGTATTAAGCCTAAAGAGATAAGAGGACATTTCCAGCAAAATATGCCCCTCCCATTTTTTAAACAATTTTAACAATATATTAAATCAAACCTAGAGGGAATAAGCCGTAAAAGCCATCTTCATGTAATAATATGCTTTTGTATTTTCTGTCGTGCATGACAGATATCCGAGCATGCTTGTTTATGGGGCCGATCAGACAAGTTCAAAACTTACTTTTTTTGTTTTCTTTTCTTTGTTCAATAACCTACGAAATGTCCTCGGTTGGTATTCTACAACAAAGTGCAAATTTAAACAAATTTGTATCCTCAGAAAATCTCCTCTTGTACCTTTAAATGAAGAAGACCCTCTTTGATTAAGTCGAAATGTATGTCACAAATAGATTCATGAAAATGTTTATGATGTGTTAGAGTTATGCAACCTCATTCTGCATGTTTTAATGTATTTTGACCTCATTTGACCTTTTGTGAACTCTAGGCGACATTGAACTTGACCTGTGCAGGTGGTTCCATATCCAATTGTTTTCCAAATTTAATCCTCTACCTCCCTGCCAAATTTGATGCTTTTATAACAAAATGCACAATTTTTACCATTATCTGCTTAACTAACATTACAATGCTGTGGTAAATATGACCAACTTTGGGACAAAATTGAGAAAACGGGCAACTTCGGGCACTGTCAAGTTTGGTGTCATTGTTTAGATAAGGCATTTTTCTTCCCAATTCAAGTTAGATTTCGTCTCCAAATAACATACTTTAAGAAATACGGCGTTACAAAACATCCAAGTTTTCAAAAACTAGAATCAATGTAACTCATCTTAGGAACATACTATCTCCGATTTTTTTGGACTGAAATACTCAGAATTTCGGCTGTAATCGACTCAATCTCTTTGTTTTCGTCTCAACATGTAAACAAACCACTGCGCATCGGGGATATACCTTTCTGCGCACAGGTCATATCTTGTTCAACTGAACGTGCCCCGCTTCTGTCGGCGATGATCATGGAACATGAAAGAGTACTCCCTGCCGAGAAGTGGCCTTTGTTGGTCTATGCTTTTACAATGAGTTGCCAAGTGATATAATTGGGATAATCGGCGTTGCGTAATGCAATTAGGGAAGAGCTTTCTCCTTCTCTCCTACCTCCATGCATTGACGCAAGCACGTGTTTAACACAAAACGGGATCAAAGGTTACGTAGGCCGATTAAAAGGGCATTCTTTGAAAATTTATAGATTCACTCTTCTGCTACAAATCCATTGCTATGAACTTGGAAAAAAGAAACACTGGCCAAAAAGTCCATTTGGAATGTTAGACACTGGTCAAAGATCACTTAGGCTGATCAAAGGGATATTCTTTGAAAACTTACGAATTGCTTATTCTACCACATAACAAATGCTATTTTCACCAAACTTGCTCAAAAGAACATAAACCGATTATATACTCTATAGCTCAGAGAAGTACTGTGGTTCTGGTCTTTGACCACATTCATGTCTAGTTCTCTTTTGAATTCTACCAATTAAATATAGGGCCCGTCGAAACAGAGAGGTTTATTTCTTGAGATGCCTGTATTTACCTCATATCTGTACACAGGCATGTACAGGACTCTTTGACAGGGCAAGATACTTTCTACATTTTTTATATTTTATGCTGCTTCTGGCAACCAATTTTGATTAAAAAAATGTTACTGTTATCATGCATACACGACTGCCCAAAGTCTCACTGAATATTGCATTTGCTGCGGGAACTTGTATCATTGCCACTGGCATTTGTATTCCCGGTATTATACCCGTTTTGCGATAATGTTAATGAAGAACCTCCACTGTGTACGTTTGCATTGTGAGGCTGCGATGAAGGGGGATATCCTACATTTCCAGTGGAAAAGAGATATGACGTTGAGCTTGGATAGCTTGATGGGCTGCTGGAACTCCATTGTGATGAACTAACTCCAGTTGATTTACTGCTGTAAGCTGGCGTGGCTGCCCTCACTCTACGGTGAGATCTGGTTCTTGGAACTGAAGATACTGATCCCACAGATGCACCTGGATGTGATCTTTTGTATTTAATGAGGTACTCTGGGTAAGCCTGACTCTTATCAAAGATCACAAAGATAGATGGATCATAAACATCATCACACAGGAGTCATGAAGATCTCCAAGTGGGTCATTTGGATCTTTTGGCGGAGGGCGCTTGTATTCACTCTTGCCAGCTACAAAGGACCCAACCAGAACTCTGACCAGGAACATCCTGCATATTCCATTTTCTGGTTTGCTGTAGCTATCTGAATATTTTGCATCTCGTGCAAAGTAGCTGCCTTGTCCATATAGTGTCCCAACATTAGATCCACTAATGCGAAAGTCAAAGTTTTGTTTGCAAATTGCTTGAGCGCTTTTCCTCGTGGTGCCATGCCATAGTCTCTTCTCACAGATGGAACTTTTTTCTTTCTTTTCCATTCGTTCTCGTTTCCTGCATATTGAATTAGAAATCTTTAAGGAGCAATGTAATATCCAAAATGGAGATGGATTAGGTGATGTTCTAAAACTAAAAACAAAATGCCCCTTTCATTTTAGTGTTACAATTTTATGATTCCCATTTTAGCATGCCAAAAATTAGGATGTACGAATATTTGATCACGCTAGCACCCTAAGATGGCTTCTTATCATGATAGTACCAGGTCACGTTTTGCTTCAGAGTGAACCACCAAAAATGTTTCAGAAGCCGGTGTAAAGGAGATATGGTCCGCTCCGCTCGGAGCCCTAGTCTGGGCTCCATAGACGACAACAGAATAAAGCGTGAAATGAAAAAGAATTGTTGGGCGTAAAGCGTCAACTGAATCAAATGCCCTATTCTTCACCATTGTAGGTGGACTATGTGTCCGGCGGACCATATCTCCTGCCACACCGGCAATCCTGATTTCATTTCTTTCCAAAAATCTTTCCTTGTCGTAATATTGCAAGATTAAGCAGTTATGTGGATTGTTGCAAGTCCTAAGAATTATATATATTATTTTTTTTTTTTTATTATTATTGTTATTATTTAGATAGGTATCCTTTTTTGCTACTTACCTGGAGAAATCCTCCCAGAGTTCCAGGTTCTGCACTCTTTCTATAGAAATTATGTTTCTATCACAATTATAATCTATGGTGTCCCAGAACATGTCTTCCAGCAGCTTGTATTCATCACTTGAATGTGGCAATTGTGTCAGCTTTGGCTCATCGTTATTTTCCATTCCTGTCATATCCCAAGTTTTAGGCACATCAGGCGAACTCCGTTTTCCCTCCTGGAATTTTATTTGGCTGAAATGTGCATGATATCGTCACACCACTATCAAATCGTGTTTATATAAGATTAGATGTGACAAAAATCACAGACTGATATCTATTTACGTTATCTCATACAAACAAAATGATTTAAATAATTAAATAATACTGTGGAGTTGTAATATGTACTCTTCTGTATTTTACCACTTGCTATCCATGTTCTTATATCTGTTAATTATACACGAGTGGTGTTTGCATTATTTTAGGAGTTGCTGATGATTTCATGCCTCTCGCCATTTTGAATTCATCGCCGGCTCTATTCATTATTTATGTGACAACAGATTTAATCGGTAGGCGCATCAACATATGTATACATGTTTTTTTTTAAATCCAGAAACAAGAGCACCAGTAGTGCAGTTCCTCATCAGTACCTTGGATTTATCAGACTGCTGATCGCTTTCCCCAACTGATCGCTTTCCGCCTTTGGTGTCTTTTCTCCCAACTGGTCGCTTTCCCAGAGTTTAGATTTTCCCTGACTGATCGCTTTTCTCCCAAATGATCGCATATCCCTGACTAATCATTCTTCCTCTATTAATCGCTTTCCCCCGACTGATTGCTTCCCCTCAAATCATTGTTTTCTTTAATCAACACTGAAAAAATAACCGTAATTATATGGACCCCGTAATAGGTTATTAACAGCAATTGCGACAAAGTAAGGAGACCATAAATTTATGGGAAAATGCTGGTACATTTTAAGCTGTTTTATATATTAACGGGCAATTGACCGGTTTTTACTGCTTTTCTGTAAATTCACAGGCAATTGCCTAAAATTATTTTAAAGAATTGTCGGCATTTAACCGGAAAATTTGCTGCTTGGAAATGCACCGGAATTTGAAAACACGGGTTATTTTACAATGAGTTTTTGGACAAGATCCCAGTAAAAATGTTACTGGGTGACGAGTTATCTCTAACGGAATAAATTAAAATGCTATAATGCACTTTATTCCGTAATGTTGTGCCGAAACACCTGGGTGCCGAAGTTCCCTCCTCTCAGAACTGCCTAAGTACCGGGGGATTCGGCAGAGGAGAAGGGAAGTGGAAAATAACGTGCTGTTGATGTGTAGAGCACGTGTTTACGCATTTTAGTGATTTTATCGACAATACTACAATGAAACTCATTAAAAATCAGGCTTTTGGCATTTAGGAACAAGCATGTATGTAATAGTAGACGTGAATACGATCTTGAAAAGCCAAAAGCACCCACATAGACCCCAAGAAGAAGAGTTCCCGCGTTCGTTTAGCAAGGTAGCCGAATTCGGAAACAATGTATACGTTATATGCATTGATATACATATGGCTCCCAAAGGTCCCCTTTATTTATTAGGAGGGCTATTAGGCCGGTTGCAACACGGGTTGGGTTTAGTGTTAGGGTTGGGGTTATATGGGACCTAGGGTTAAGATTAGGGTTAGGGTTAGGATTATGGATTAGTTTTAGCAGGGAAGGCACATCGATTTCTACTCGCCGATTTGCTCTCCGCTTGAATTGCGCATGCTCGAATAGTAAGGGAATTCAGATGACGCCATCGCCTGCAACCGAGCTGGAGATTTTTCATCAAGACTTTTTGAGACTCATATTTTGGATGAATATATCACAAGTTTGTTTTTTATTATCAAAATCTGGCATTTTTATGGTTACTATGATGCATACTCTACCGATTCAACATGTATTTACATGCAGAGTATTTTTCTGTACGGAAGAGATTTTTGATGAATTTGCCTAATTTGTGGCAATTTGCCCTGGCGTCTCGTAAATTATAGTGGTGCTCCTAGTGATAAAACTGAAATTCAGTCAAATCACATCATACGCTGGTTCCCTGCGAATTGGGCCTTGCTTCATGCCTCGGACTCTTTGGTCAGTTGTGAAGTGGTGAGAGACCAAAGTGTCAGGGAACCAGCGTGGACCTGATAAGACCTTTCTTCGACCAGGGACGACCGAGAGCAAATTGTTCATGTACTATATTGAGTGAAAATCGGTGTGGAAGGTCCTTCCCTGAGTAAACCAAGCACCTATCTGGAGATTTCTTAATAAAATATAAGCAGTAAATCATAATTGTCATAGGAGGCTGAGGCAACTGAACACTTATTTCGTGTCATCCTGTGTCCGTACAGCCAATTGACATAAGAACTTAGTTACATCCAACAACCGCACGATGTAATAAGGATCCCTCTGTGCCGAACTGCAGGGCTAACCCATTGTTTCGGGCATTTCGGCAGATACCCCTGTCGTACGGCAAGGTCATCTGCTCAAACACCGGGCGTTTCGGCATAGCCCGGTATTTCGGCGCAGCAGTAATGTTAAACTTAGAGTGGGTGAGGAGCTGTCGTTGTCTGGATCTTGTCTCAGCATTTAAGCTTCTTGGATTAGGTATTTGAGATGTGAGAGGAATGGTGTTTAATTGAAGACCTCTAGATAAACATCAGTACTCTTCTCCATCTGACTATTTACCTCATCTGGTAGAGCGTCCGCCCAGTGATCGGAAGGTTAAATACTGGATAGTGTTCTATTTTCCATGAAAGAATTTGAAATTGCAATATAGCCAATTTACACATTGTTAAAACACTCAGTTCAAGTAAATTGTATTGCCTAAGTGCATAACGTGTTAGTCGCAGAGGGATTCGAACTCACAACCTTCAGATCACGAGAGTCATTTTATCAACTGAACCACACATGTCACGCATGACACTCCTAGCAACATTGATCATTTTAAAAAAAAAAAAAAAAAAAATCAGGGAACCAGCGTGGACCTGATAAGACCTTTCTTCGACCAGGGACGACCGAGAGCAAATTGTTCATGTACTATATTGAGTGAAAATCGGTGTGGAAGGTCCTTCCCTGAGTAAACCAAGCACCTATCTGGAGATTTCTTAATAAAATATAAGCAGTAAATCATAATTGTCATAGGAGGCTGAGGCAACTGAACACTTATTTCGTGTCATCCTGTGTCCGTACAGCCAATTGACATAAGAACTTAGTTACATCCAACAACCGCACGATGTAATAAGGATCCCTCTGTGCCGAACTGCAGGGCTAACCCATTGTTTTCAGCATTTAAGCTTCTTGGATTAGGTATTTGAGATGTGAGAGGAATGGTGTTTAATTGAAGACCTCTAGATAAACATCAGTACTCTTCTCCATCTGACTATTTACCTCATCTGGTAGAGCGTCCGCCCAGTGATCGGAAGGTTAAATACTGGATAGTGTTCTATTTTCCATGAAAGAATTTGAAATTGCAATATAGCCAATTTACACATTGTTAAAACACTCAGTTCAAGTAAATTGTATTGCCTAAGTGCATAACGTGTTAGTCGCAGAGGGATTCGAACTCACAACCTTCAGATCACGAGAGTCATTTTATCAACTGAACCACACATGTCACGCATGACACTCCTAGCAACATTGATCATTTTGAAATCTGAACAAACTCACTCCCGTTATTGGACAACTTTGTTTATGTGGAGTTTGTTCACTATCAAAGACAAAAATACAGTTTTAATCTTTTGAGAAATGGAGTACATTCTGAATTCTTATTTAATCTTTGGAGAACACTATTTACCTTGCTAGTTGTTCGCTTTCATCCATGGTCCTAAATTTTGGTCTCCTTCTAACTTTCCTCTCTGTACTATAATATAAGTTTCGTTGTACCATGGATTCAAAATCAAGATGGTAGTTATTTTTGTGTGTATGAAATGCAAACATTGCATCCCCTCGTCCTTCTAGATAGTTCTCATATGCTGCTTCTAATGCATTCCCATCAACATCACTTTGCATACCCTTAGAATTCTGAAATAATGAAAACAACGAGTATTAGGCAAAGTTAGAAAGTTACCCATCCCTCCATCCATGTACATATCAAATTTACCATGCGAATCACCACACAGACTCAGTCCATGTGTGCTCAAAGTTGATGATACGGTAAATTTTGAAGTATCTACTACATAATGCCACTATAATGGAGGTACTCGGGAGTCACCACCCCATATAGGCACTTGTATAGTGCACCATCGATTCAATGTTTCGCCTCCAGTGGAACTCTAGGGTTGACTCTCGAGTATTGATATTTAATATTGAACATTTAGGAAAGGTCTACAAATAGGGCCCAATTCACATTTTTTTTCATTCAAAACTTTAAACACAGTTATCGAATTGACCATATTATCACCAATCCCTACTCTGCTGATTTTTAGGTGACCGGTGACTGATAAGTGACTCATGAGTCGCCGCCAGACGCTGGCTTCCTGCTCGTATACAAGCACGAAGTCGCCTGCCTGCCAGATGACCTCAGTCTTCACCATCTGCAGGATTCTGTAAAGGACCACCACTACATGTACTCGGAGTTCCTCTTAGTGACGAGATGGTGGTCACCCTGTAGTCACAATAGGGGTAACCACAGAGTACCTCCAAAAACCTGCTCAAGTGTTCAAATAATGTAGCATTATACGTTCCTTTTATGGTGGTCTTGTCGAGTTCTTCATGGTATGTAGTACATAGGTTAACGGCCTGTTTAGTCAAAATATTAATAAAGACATCTGGCCAACTACACATAACATATAATATGTGCCGATCTGTTAGCAAAACAAAACCGTGACATGCGCAACATGTCCCACAAAAGAATCTCTCACTAAAATGATTATCATGACCTAGGTGTTTTTGTCATTAGCGATTGTTGTATTTTTTGACCTTATTTTGATCCAGGCTCATTCTGAAATAATCACTGATCCCAAATCAGGGGACTGTCTAGACATTGCCCATTGATAATGTATGCGTAAGAGGGCACATGTGGTGCAGTGGATCAGCACTCGCCTCATAAGCATAATGTTGTGGGTTGGAGTCCCGCTGTCGCCAATGTGTTGTGCACTTGGGCAAGGCACTTTACCTCGCTTGCCTCTCTCCACCCAGGAGTATAAATGGGTACCGGTGTGAAAGTAATTGTCCGGCAGGTATCATAGTCCGGGCTCCATAGACGACAACGGAATAAAGCGTGAAACTAATGTTGCGTAAATAGTCAACTGAATCGATTGCCCTATTGTTCACCATTGAATTTGAGGAACATCAGCATGTTATAACTTATTTTGGAGTGACCCCTATAAAGGTTGGATGACTTATGGAGCTTGCACCAATGGTTCTTCAAACAAAGTAAAATTCTTAATGGGTTGCTAGTTTTAGCACAGGAATACTTTAACCAGAACCAAAAGGACATGTACATACATAAACAAAATTACATAGTTCATAGAACATGTTCAGACGAGACTGCAATGAAAGGTCGCATGCATGCAAATATCGCAGTGTTTTAAATAAATGAACAGATTTCAAAAATCGGTGGCTTCTAACCTTTTGAGCATATTGTACCCAGTTTCCATACTCATCTTTCCAGTACCAAGCCACTCTATACAAACGATTTTAGCCATGGTGAGTGACATTTTACTGTTGATATGGTGGACAGGCGACGGATGTATTTCCCTTCAAGGTGATCACTTGAGATAGTCATGGACTCAAAGTTCTCTACAATGTCATCTCCCCTAAAAATTAAAGTATGAATGTGATGTTAGTTCAAAACATTTTACATTAGTCAGTCGTTTTTGGGATGGACTCAAATGACTTGCAGTCGTCATTAACATCAATGACTCAAAACTAGGCTCATGGGTAACTTACGAGGTGTAGAGAACTGGGCGTATGCAGATGCAGATACAGTAATGCAGTGAGAGCGCCCATGCCCAGCTGTGTTCAGAAATGTGACCGCATAAGTTCAAAGTCCACTCGATCGATATCGGTCACATTCCTGAACAGCAGTTGGGCATGGGCGCTCTCACTGCATCACATCATCTGCATCTCTTTTTAAACTATTTTACATTCCTTAAATATGTACCGAGATGTAAAAAGAAATACAAGTCGCATAATTGTGGTTGATTTCAGCGTAGGAAAGCCAACCATGAAAGCGTCTTAATCTTCCGAGGGGGCGTTAAGCGGTCGATACCAAGTACATTTTCTTCACAGTCAGTCATAATATATTAATAATAAAACATTTTGAGGATTTTTAACGCGCTACTTATCCACGTAAACGTGCTCAAAGGCGCTGTGTTGAGTCATAATAAGTACTCAACACATTAGAGAATATCATTGGTGAACGGCGGGGAAAGATGTGGTCCCCAACCAACCCCCCCCCCCTCCAGTTTCGAAAGAGTAGCGTAAAACCTTAACTGCTGTCAGAGTAATAAGGATATGCTGATAGTATCTGCATCATGCGGCTGTAAATCGGAGAATGCAAAATAATGTAAAATATCCCTAGTGTATATTTTATATTTTAACTGAACAACATACCCGATTGATATTCTGATGTTCTCAAGAGAAGGCTTCGAGAAGTTGCTTTCTATTCTTGCATTCTCCACTCGGTTAAAGTTCATCCATTTTTTTCCTGTTTTATACTGCCATTGATAAGAGGAGTGGGCGTGGTATCGTTTACAATCGTCATCGAAACATGAGTCACACAGGTAGTGGGCACAAACTTCCTGTGCCACATAAGGCTGTTCATAGGCTTTTTCAGTAGATTTGTCAAGTTTACTAAAATGAGAGTTTGAATTGCCAGAAACCAGAGATGATACTTTCTGTGAACCCTCCAATGCTTTCTTTAAATCTCCGAGCTGTTTATGGAATTGTTCGTTAGATTTGATGGGATTATTAGAATGAGGCGTTGAAATGTCACTTCCAATAAACGGCACATTCTGTGAACCCATCAATGGTTTCTTTGATTCATCAAGCTGTTTGTGGACCTGTTCAGTAGGTTGTTGGTGGACTTTTTCAGATGGTTTGTCAGACTTGCTGGAATGAGAGTTTAAATTGCTAGAATCCATAGATGATGGCACATTCTGTAAACTCGTCACTGTTTTCTTTGATTCGTCAGGTTGTTTATGAAGCTGTTCATTGGGTTTGATAATCTTACTAGAATAAGTCTTTGAATTGCCAGAATCCGGGGATGCCACATTTTGTGAACAATTCACTGATTTCTTCAATTCATCAGGCTGTTTATGAACTTGCTCATTATGTTTGTCGATTTTGCTAAATTGCGGCTTTGAATGTCAATTTCTGTGAGCTCTTCGCTGGTTTCTTTGATTCATCAGGCTGTTTATGAACTTCTTCAACCGGTGTGACGGCTTTACTGGAATGAGGCTTTGCGTTGTCAGAATCCAGAGATGTAACTTCCTTTGAACTCTTTGCTAGTTTCTTTGCGTCGACAGGCTGTTTATGGACATCCTCATTAGGTTTGATTGTCTTACTTGGATTAGGCTGTGAATTTCCAGAATCCAGGGATGTTACTCTCTGTGAAATCTTCACTGGTTCCTTTGATTCATCAGGCTGTTTTTTAAATTGTTCATTAGATTTGATAACTTTATTGGATTGAGGCTTTACATTGCCAGAATCCAGCGATGCTGACACCTTCTCTGCATTCTTTACCCCTTTTTTTGATTCGTCATGCTGTTTACGAACTTTTTCATTAGGTTTGAAAGTCTTACTAGAATGCTGCTTTGAATTGGCAGAATCCAGGGATGTCACTTTCTGTGAACCCTTCAGTGGTTTCTTCGATTCATCAGGTTGTTTATGAAATTGCTCATCAGGTTTTACGGCTTTACTAGGACGAGGCTTTGAATTGCAAGAATCAAGGAATGTCACTTTCTGTGAACCCTGTCCTGGTTTCTCTGATTCATCAAGCTGTTTATGTACTTGTTCAGTAGGTTTGACGGCTTTACTAGGACGAGGTTTTACATTGCCAGAATCCAGGACTGTCACTTTCTGTGAACCCTGGACTGGTTTCTTCGATTCATCAGGCTGTTTATGAATTCGTTCAGTAGGTTTGTATGCTTTACTAGGACGAGGCTTTACATTCCCAGAATTAAGAAATGGTGGCACTTTCTGAGAACTCTTCACTGATTTCTTTGTGTCTGCTGCAGGCTGTTTATAAACTTGTTCATTAGGTTTGTCGGATTTACTAGTACGAGGCTTTACATTGCCAGAATCAAGGGATGTCACTTTCTGTGAACCCTTCGCTCCTTTATTCGATTCGTGAGGCTGTTTATGATTTTTTTCATTACGTTTGTCGACTTTACTTGAATGCGGCTTTACATCGGCAGAATCCAAAGATGGAGCTTTCTGCGAATTTACTGGTTTCTTTGAGTCGAGACATTCTTTATGAACTTGTTTATTAGATTTGACAGTCTTACTAGAATAAAGCTCTGAATTGTAAAAATCAAGGTTTGTTACATTCCGTGAACTCTTTACTGGTTCTTTGCTTCATCAGGCTGCTTATGAACCTGTTCAGTAAGTTTGACCGCTTTACTGGAATTAGGTTTTACATTGCCAGAATTCAGATATTTTGGCACTTTCTGTAAATTAGTCACTCCATTCATTGATTCGTCAAGCTGTTTACGAACTTGTTCAATAGATATGGCAGTCTTACTAGAAGATGTCTTAGAATTGCCAGAATCTAGAGATGGTACTTTCTGTGAGCTCATCCCCCATGGTTTCTTGAATTCATCAAGCTGTGTTTGTGACCCTTTCAGTAGGTTTAAAACAGCCTTCACGGAATTAGGCTTTACATTTCTGGAGATCCACAGATGATGGCACTTTCTGTGAACTATTCGCTGGTTTCTTTGATTTCGTAAGGATGCCCATTCCAGTCTGCTATAGGGAGTTTGGTTTCTGCAGATTTTCAGAGGGCATTTGCTTTCAGTAACCACGTCCTCACAATGAATGCAGTGTTTTGGCTTGCAGGAAGCATATGGTGATGACCACATCGGAGGGTACTTTTGTATGCCTCCTCCAAACTATTGCTGTCTGAGAATGCTGTCTTGATTAGAGCGTCTAAAAGGAGAAGCAACACACAGAATAAGGTTTTTGTTTATCTTCTAACATTTGTTTTGACAAAATTTGAACTTGTGAAAGTCTGATGCTATGATTCCATATAAAACAGCACTAATTATGAATCGTACCTCAATGGTTTACAATCCAAATCCATACATTATAAAATACCTGAAATGTTTATGAAAGTGAGCAACAAAGGACAATTCACATATTAGGCCTTCAGCAAAGCTCGATGTATATGTTCGGTTCCAACATCACCAGAAGCAACATTCTCTCATTGTCCCATGCAAAATACTAAAAAATATTAGGACAAAATAATTCATCACTTTCCTTTTAAATCTATAAAAAGATAGCCTAAGCAGATGAAAACCCATGACAACCAGGGGTCCGTTCCCGAAACTCAGTCGTAATCTACCGTGCGATACTATGCCATGTGCTGAGTGGACCAATTTGTCCAAAGCACTGTGTAACTTTATGTGAAAAGGTTTGTTAGGTAGGACAATCGCATGAGTTAGTAACACACGTAGGGTTACGCACGCGTTTGGGGAACGGGCCCCGGATGAGTACATGAAGTTTCAGTATTTTTAATTAGGCAGGTGTCGGCTGATGTCGACTTTTGAACAACTTCGCCTCGTAAAGCAGACCCGAGGGGAATAGGGTATAGTGGCTAAAAATACAGCACACAATCCGTGGGCGTGAGCCAGTGGGTGCCAGGGGGGGGGGCAGAGTGCGCCTCTGACAATTTTTGAGGGGAAATCAGGAAATAAACACGGATATGTTATGTTAAATCAGCCCTTTTTCGGGATTCTGTTTTGCCTGCGACCGGAAAATTTTGCTTGTGACTCGGGAATTGTTGCACCCACCGGGAAATTGCCCCCTCAAAAAATAGCCCCTGGGCTGGCTACGGCGCCTGGCAGCTCAGCATATTATGGAACAAGCAATGGACAACACAGTATATAGAACAGTCATCGCAGGGACTCTGTAATCCTGCACAACCGGCTATCTTGGCGGTGTATTCCTAACATGATCCCTCTGACACTTTATTCTTACACACTTAAGCATCGGAAACCTTCAGCGGAATAAAGCAAGGTTTATTCCGTTATGGTTTCCGAATTCATAAGTATTCAAAAAAGTTTGTCAGATGGGTTCACGTTTACGGACACTCCCTATTCGGCATGTAAATGAACTTTCTGTTCATGAGTAGTGAAGATCCTCACTGCATAAAATACTTTGAAAGAGCTCCGGGCCAGGTGCTCCACCTCCAAGAAACCTTTCCTAGCATATAGCACTTACTGACAGTTATGTTTGAACTTGATGACAAACCTTTTGGTATACTCCTGCCATAATCCTCCTTCATTTTTCCAATACCATACCCAATGGGTGCATGTAGGGGTCCCCATGTTTTTAAAAAGGGTTCTTAACAGTGGCCAAGGTATGATTAGCCTGTGAATCTTGTCATAATGGTGAGCCTTTGTTGGACTAAACATAACCAGCCTGTTAAAGGTCAATGATGGCTCTAATTTTGTCTGTAAAAAATAATAAATGACCGATCTGTGTAATCCGACTTTATTATACACTTTGAATTTATGATGTATAATTAAATAGAGTTGGATATCAAAGATATCATGCATTTTTCCATTTGAAAACAACAATTTATGTCGGTTGTTGTCGTATTCGTAAATAGGCGCCAAACATTTAACAGCATTATATGTCGGGAAAGCGTGGCTGTGTTTCTTCTCTAAATCTCTGAAGAGTATAGGAGGTCAATTGTATTGTCAATTTCTCCTGATATTTTTCTGGTCAGAATTTCTGAAAAACTTCTATAGGATCCGGGAGAATCCCCGCCTTTGAAAGAGGATTTTTTTGGTAATCCCGCAATTTTTCAGCGCACTGATATATCAGCGATTTCCGTGCCAATCCACGCACCTGAGATATCATGTCCACGTTGCCTAAAGTATAAACTATTAATAATAAATTTTCCCAACCATATAAAAGAAAACCAAACAATTATTTCAAGCGTGTCAATCACAGTAATGCTAATCGGGCGACAATAAAGAAAATACAAGATGTGAATACCGTACTACAAGCACATCGTAGAAAAAAACATTTCAAAAAAAATGCGGCGAATCTAAATTATATTTGTTTTTGTATATTCAAGAGTGATTTTTCATACAATGGCGTTCTCTTTGATGAAAATACAGAGTTATTTACCGAGACGATTATTCAAGTTTAGGCCTTAGGTTCAATATATATAATACCCTATAGTGTGTGTCACAAAAACGGAGGATTCAAAGCCATTTTGCAGACCCCAAATATGCAAAATATGTGTCTATTTTGATCAGGATTTGATTGTCCATAATCTCCTTCTTGACAAGATTGAGTTGGTGTTATAACTTAGATTTTTGGTTCAAAGTTATGATAAGTTTTTGAAGCCCTTTCGATTCGGTTGGTCCAATTCAATAAACCTTAACAAAAACGACGAGTTGTGTATAATGTATGCATTGAATTAAGCCAATTAAAACCAAAACAAACATTGTTGAAATAACTGATGATAAGTATCACTTAAATTTAATAACTCGATTATCATTATTCAAAGCATCATAGGGGCGATCCGGATATTATATCAAATAAACAAGAATTCCATGGAATTGAAATCAATGTGTGGACATGATAGTGACACGAGCTACAAGACATTAAATGGATAAGAAGATCGGTACAAACATGAAAATCTAGGATAACAATGTTTATCTCATGTCTATTGTTTTAAAAAGTTTCTCACCTCACAACTTTATAGATATTATCTCTTTCTTCAGAATTAAAGACTCACAAAGACTCTCACCTGTAATGAATTCAAACCTTTAGGTATCTGTGATTTCACAAATCGGACGCAGCTTCCAATGGTACTAATCTCTGGACAGATAACGTAGGATCGAATGATTTGGGATCAAATCATATTAAAGAGTTGGACGCACTTTATTAATGGATTTTACCATTATGATGAACTGATGAGTTTTATATGTTTTAATATTGTTTTGAAAAAAATTAAAAATATTTTTATTTATTGAATATTGACAAACACACTGTAATACAGAAAGTTAGAGCTACTAAATTCCTAGGCCTACTCTGGTTACTGGACTTCCAAACACACTATGTTTCTAAAATAGTTTTTCTAACATATCAATACATGTAATATCCGTATGTTCGACCATTTCCTCCCACCTGAGCCACTGACAGCATTGTGTAATTCTCTTGTTCTACTACTACCTCACCTTTCTTAATCTCAATCTTGACTCCCTCCAAAAAGCCATTTGGCTTGCTCATTATGAACTCTCTTTCTTCGTCTCTCTCTACAACCCTGAAGATTTATGACATCACCAACACACTTGAATCTTTTATGTTCCGATTTTATCATGATTTCTCCCTCGTATTGACCTATCCCTTGATGACGGACGCTGACACTAGATATGGCCTAGAAACTTTTCATCAGAAAACACTACTGTTTTTCCCCCAAGTTTCAGGTCTCTTTAAAAAAAATAGCCTTAAAAATGTTTCATCATTTAAAAAAAAAGCTAAAATACACTAATCAGTTTCTACACAACAACAATGGTCCCTCCCTCTCAATAACTTGTTCTTTTATTTCTTGCCATCCAACTTTTCATGGCTTGTTTATTTCAAAAATAAACTGTCGGTTTGAGCTGTCTGTCTCTTCTATCTTGTCCGTCCTGTATAGTTATTTGTCGGTAGGTAAGTCTTACATTACACATCGTTTGTGTTTTTTGTCCTTGTTTTTTCTACTTTGGGTCGCATAGCACACGTGCCGTGTTTGTGTTTGTGTTAGCCTTATGTTTTGTCTGTTTAGCTCTTGGACCATTTTCCATTGCACTGTATTTACTTCCAACACACAGTTTCTAGTACTACTTAATTTTATGTACTTTATTTATTTTTATTACTTTTAAAATAATCAAAAATTAGGTTTTGCATTTTGGTAAGTTTACTATAGCGGGTCCTCTTTAATTTCCGGATAAAAATTTGAATTTTTGTACACAAGTACTTTTATACATTGATAAATCAAACAAAAAATTGATGGAAGCACTTGCCACAGCCCCTTTCACATGGCCCCCAGCTTGGATTTTTCAAGGTTACACCGGGTAAAATTTTTAAAAATGTTCCGATTGTGTTGAAAAACAGACCATAATGTCTGTCTGGTTTACAAGGATGCCAAAAAGGTATAGTTATTACTACCTGTGACTTATAGTTTAGATTATGGGGTAAAACCTGTAAAATTGTAAAGAAGTTCATTTTTTGTTTGTACAGGGTCACAATGAAAAGTTGCTCCATTTTTTGTAAAATGTCGGTATAGGAATAGTTTTGACTATCTACTTGTCCTGGTTATTACCAAAATGGCGAATAAATTCCACACAGCTATTGGCAGCTATTGATTCTATTGACCTTGACCTATTTTGTTGGATAACGTGAAAACTAAGCATAACGGATAAAGCAAACTATTTCTATCAATCCTTCACCTTAGGGAAAAATTTCCACCACATATTAACTGATCAAGCAAACTTTTTAACTTTTGACCCCTGTACCCACCAAAATGACTTTTTCAGAACACCAAAAAAAAAATTGATTTTCGACAATTTTTAACAGTTTTTACCCCATAACACTCCTGAAACTATAAGCCATAGATAGTGTAAACTATACCTTTTTGGATTCCTTGTGACCAGACAAACACCATGTGTGTTTTTGACACATTCAGAACATTTTAAAAATTTTGAACCCTGTATAACCTTGAAACCCTAAGCTGGGGCCATTAAGGGGGGTTGGCAAGTGCTTCCAATTCCATCAATGTTATGGATATCAATGCCTAAATAAACGTGTGTGCAAAAATTCACAATTTTAACGGAAAGGAAGCGCAACACTATTACACTACAGTCCCCTGCTCTGGTGGTTATTCGCACGTCTACTCCATTCTGTAGTTCTATTACTTCAACATTTTATTTCAAAGTCATTGCAACCCCAAGGATACTAGCAGTTGTGTCCTCATCTCTATACCACATGAGTGGGGGTTTTTTTTTCTCATATTATATTGTATTTGCTGTATTATTGATCGGAGATTTGAACTATATTCGATTTATTGACGAAATGTGCATTCAATTATTAAAACAAAAAAAAATGCAATGATATTTTAAAGTTGTTCAAATTCATTTGAGACATAGAAGGCTCACACACAAAGAGCCCCACACACACCGCGCACAAATTGTGTGTGAATTATTGCGTTAAAATGAAAAACCCAAGATCTTAACCCCAAATATATACTTCCAAGTCCTTACAGAGGGGTTGCAAAAATGACGTTCTATCGTCCTATTAAGCCTGTCATCGACCATCTGTCCAACCTGTTACCTCTAAGAACTGCCATGGTTATGGTAGTCTGGAATGTGTATGGATAAGGGAACACCTGTCGCCATTGCTACATTTCCCCTTCATCGCCACATGGAAGGTTGCATCTCTTTGTAAGCTTACATTGGCTACTTTCTTAGATTTTGGTTTTCCGTTGAGCGGCTGTTGACTGCTTCTTTTCTCTGCAGCCACTGGCACTGGAAAATACAACCTGATAATACTGATTTCTCTGCCACGTATACACTATACAGGTACTTAAAGCTATGTATTTGGGTTCCCCCCCCCCCTCATAAACAGTAAAATTTGGTACTTAACCCCTGTTGTGCATTGCTTAATTTAAATAAGTTTAGTAGGATTGCAGAGAGCTGCACTCCCCAAGAGACCTTAGATATTTACTGTTTATAGATGATCTGTGACATGGGGTTACAAACCTGGTCTAGAGTTTTAATTAGCACCTGGTTCACTGACGTTATCGAGGTACGAAGGACGTCAAATTCAAGCTACAACACTATTCAATAGGCTATTACTAATTGAGCGCGAATTTTAAAAAACAAAAAAACACGCGTTTTTTTTTTAAAAATTGTGAATTTTTGCACACAAGTACTTTAGGCATTGATAATCCATAAAATGGATGGAAGCACTTGCCAACCCCTCTAATGGCCCCCAGCTTGGGTTTCAAGTTTTACAGGGGTCAAAAATTTAAAATGTTCTGAATGTGTTAAAAAGCACAACGTGGTGTTTGTCTGGTCCAAAGATTCCAAAAGGTATAGTTTAAACGATCTATGGCTTATAGTCAGGGTATGGGGTAAAAACTGTAAAATGCGGGTGTGGAAAAAGTCAATTTGGTGTGTACATGGGTCAAAAGTTAAAAGTTGTACTTGATTCAGTTAATATGGGTTGCAAAAGTGTGCCCTAGCTTTAAGGATTGAAAATAAGGAATGTTGCTGTTATCCGTTATGCTTAGTTTTCAAGTTAATCAACAAATAGGGTCACAGGTCAATAGAATCCAAAAAGCTGCCAATAGCTTGTTGACTTTATCGCCATTTTCCTATATTTCATTCTATGAGCTAAACCAAACAAATGTTGACCACAGTTTACAACAATTGGAGCAACTTTAATTTTGACCCCTGTAACAAAACCAAAAATGGACTTTTTTTACCATTTTTACAGTTTTTACCCATAATTCATAAACTATAAGTCACACGGTAGTATAAACTATCCTTTTTGGAATCCTTGTAACCAGACAGACATTCATGGTGTGTTTTTCAACACAATTCGGAACACACATTTTAAAAATTTTACCCCTGGTAACTTGAAAATCCAAGTTGGAGGGCCATGGAAAGGGGTTGTGGCAAGTTGCTTCCATCAATTTTTTTGATTATCAATGATAAAGTACTGCGTGTACCAAATTTCCATTTTTATCCGGATTTGCACACTCACATAAAACCTTTTCACTACAGGCCCCAATCGAACTTGAGCGGAATTTTACAAGTACAAGCCCTACAGGTGCGCCACGCATACCGCCCCAGGCATGCTTGGTTTTTGCCCGGCAGGTGACGTCACAGGTGCACATCCTCTATAGATATGAACAGTTTTGTCAGCTAAATTTTAGAATTGTTTAACCTGTATAAATATATAGCTTGTGACTTTCTTTTGGATATAACCATGATATAGGTGATGAGCAAATGTGCAATGGTTAATATACTATCAAAATCAACAAGAATATATTACCACTGCTGACTCGAACTGAGACAACTTAGCTTCGAACTCGTTTTCTTCTGACTTATTCTAAGTTGAATCACTTGTTTCAGTACGGTAGTAGTCCCAATAATTCATCTCTTCCAAGCACCATCATCCTATTCCAATCATAAGCAGCTTCTGACCAATTGTCATCATCATAGATATTCGGTCCCAATTATCATAATAATAATCAATCATCTAATTACTCCTCCAATTACTCCCCCTCCTCACCCCAGTCATCCTTTTCTCAAGTCTCTCCTTTTACTCCCTGTTCAAGATCCTTGGTGCCTATATACCATCTCACTTATAGGGATCCCTTAGAGTAAACTCACCAATGTCCTTAATCTCATGTCTACAATTTTGTATTACCATTTGAAGCCTTAATCCTATCTCACTCATGCGGACCCGGGTTCCTAAGTCCCATCTCAATATGAGGACTCTCCAGATAAAACCTACCAAATGTCCAATTTCATTTACAAGGATAGTCTATGTGTTTATAGCCTTAATTCCTATCCTCCTTATGAGGACCCTGGTTCCTAAATCCCATCCACTTTATGAGACTCTCGATAGTTAACTCAAAAGTCCTCAATTTCATTTCTACAAATTGATATTAGCATTTTCAGCCGTTTAATAATTATCTCACTCATGAGGACCCTGATTCCTATATCCCATCTCAATTATGGGACCCTCTAGAGTAAACTCCACCACAAATGTCCTTAATGTAATTTATACAGGATTTGTATTGTTTAGCATTTCAAGCCTTAAAACCTCTCTCACTCATGAGGACCCTGGTTCCTAAATACCATCTCATTATGAGGACCCTCTATAGTAAGCCTACCAAAGTTCATAAATTTCATTCTACAATTTATCTATGTGTTTCAAGCCTTAATCCTATCTCATTCAATAGGACCCGGGTTCCTAAAGCCCATCTCACTTATGGGGGACCTCTATAGAGTAAACTCACAAAATTTCCCTCAAGTTCATTCTACAAATTTATATTCGCATTTTTCAAGCTTAATCATATCTCACTCATGAGGAACCGGATTCATAAATCCCATCTCAATTATGCGGACCTCTATAGAAACCTACAAATGTCCTAAATTTCATTCTACAATTATACCTCTGCGTCTCAAGCCTTAATTACTATCTCATCATGAGGACCCCGGGTTCCTAATCCCATCTCTCACTTATGGGGACCTCTATAGAGTAATACTAACCAAAGATCCTTAATTTCATTCTACAATTTTGTATTAGCATTTAAATCATATCTCACGCATGAGGACCCTGTGTATCTATAGTAAATCTACCAAAATGTACTAAATTTCATTCTGCAGTAATATCTCAGTGTTCCAAGCCTGAAATAGTATCTCACGCATGAGGACCCTGGTCCTATTCCCATCTCACTTATGGAGACTCTCTAGAGTCACTCACCAAATGTCCATAATTCATTTCTAACAATTGTATTAGCATTTCAAGCCTTATAAGCATTGTTAATAACCTCTTTCATTCAAATCAATTATTCAAATTAGGGAAACGCTATTAGACTGACTAGAAATAACTCCCCCTTAAAACAAGGATGTCCCTAATGGGAGGAGCATGTTGCTGGGGCCTCAGGATAGAGAAAATTAGGCTATATCCTTTGGGACCTCACAGTAGAGATAGCGCAGGGATATAGGTGTTGGAGACTTTTTTCACAGTCGGACCGAAATTCTGAGAGCGGGGGGGGGGGGGGGGGGTGTAGCAATCCCAGTGTGTAACAAAAAGGCTCGTGTTAACATTCTACAATGTATTACCATGCGCCCGGTGCCTTAAGCGCCCCTAAATCCGACCCGGAGCAATTATATATACAATATTATATATTACAATTTCTTAGTATAGTAGGACTATTCCTTTCCAGGTCTGGCACATGTGCAGAAAATCACTAATTTTCAAGGGGGAGGAGGGGGGTAGGATTAACCAGGGGCAAGCTGCACCCCCTGCTCCCCCTCTGGTTACGCCACTGACTTGATTTTCTTTTTTGTGCAGACAAAATAAGCCTTCAAAATACGTATACTCAGAATTAAAACGTGTTATACTAGGGCCTATGCCTTCATAAGCAATTTGACTATTCCCAATATAAAATGAAACCAGTTAAAAAGAATTTAATGACATGTGTCCCTGAGATAGTAACATTTAATGTAGGTAAACCACACTTCAAGTAGCGGGCTTCCTATACACGATGCAGATACACGCCTACACACTCTAATTACAAATTAAGAATGTGCTGATCTTTTATATGCTTAGAGAACTTTCTAGCGAGAGATGCTTTAAATAAGCTAGGGATTTTCCACGGTATAGTGTAAAGCAATGCCTCAAAAATATGTCTTTCCCAGTATTTAGATTTTGATTGCAATCTCTAATTCTAAAATAAAAAATAAATAGTTAAAATTAGTTTGGAATGCAAGCGAAGCCACGAACATTTAAGATTATACAAAGCCGAGCGGCTACAGACTGGACGAGGCGGCAAAAGTTCTTTTGTAATAACGTTAAGCGGGTTCCCAGGAAATGCAATAGAATTGATGTGGTTGTGTCAAGTATACAAGGAGGACGAGAAAGCATTCCAATATTTGGGTGTGCTGATGACATCATTTGTGTTATCATGCTTTTTAGGAGATATAATAGAAAATTCCAGGGACTGGTGTGAATCTATCATGACAATAACTGAAAACCAATAGTTTCTATAATGATGGCACTGGTAGTGGATTCTTTTTTGGCATGTTATTGGAATGGAATGTCCCATAAAGTTTTGGAGTAGGTTTTTCATTTCATTGCCTGGGACATTAAGTACTTTAGTGGAAACTGAAGGTGACAATTGCAATTGTGGCCGCCATTTTAAGTTTTGAAGTAGAGGACAGCCATTTGATTTATAAGGATATGTTATGGTTTTTTTTCGTGTACAAAAGCATAGCGCCAGTTTGTGTTATTGCCATCCCTGTGGGTGACGGCTATGTTTAGTGTGTGCTCTTGGTTCATTCATCATTGCCAGGTTCACCGTTGATACAGTAACGTGTTTATAATATGTAAATAGTTGTCGTGTTTGGTCGTTATACAGTGACTTAGAGTACTTCCCACTCCCACTCCAGTTTGTGCGCGCTGGCCGCAGCGTCCGGGATTCAGTTTTCCCTCCTTCCCAAGCATCTCAGATGAAGCCTAAAGCAGAAATCTAGGGCGTAATTACCAGGATTCAAAGCAACGCACTAACCACTTGTTTTGCATTCAAAGCTAGGGATCGACCAGCCAGCTTGATACGTTAGCTGTGTGTTATAACACTGACTATAGCATTTCTTGCTAAGAGTGGAAGTGTTATTCACATAGAGATGGCAACCACACACATTCTGCCCCAAACAGCTCCGGTCGTCTTCAGACCAAAAATGCGATTCTGTTCGAACTTCCTTTGAAAGCTGGAAGAACAACATCCAGTACACTTTGTCCTATTTGATCCAATCTTGCTTCCTCCTGTCTGACTGATGCCAAGTCCATTAGTGGGAGAAAAAGACAAAAAGCCATCCACACTGCGTTTGGATTCACCAAATGATGGTGATAGGTCCCCGAGGCAAGCGATTCCTTTAATGCACAACAGAATGTGCTACTGCTTGAGTTACTGCTAGGCCAA
The DNA here is from genome assembly GCA_023653785.1 of Ophioderma brevispina. Classification (NCBI taxonomy): domain Eukaryota; kingdom Metazoa; phylum Echinodermata; class Ophiuroidea; order Amphilepidida; family Ophiodermatidae; genus Ophioderma; species Ophioderma brevispina. The sequence goes on from JAMKCH010000721.1 coordinate 71,250, forward strand.
ATCGCCAACTTTGCCCAGTTTATCTCTCGCATATACCATGTGGAAAAAACAGCACTTGCATCAATGACATTTGGCAATCAATTCGGCTTGCATTAGAGGCATCCCGTCCACCGGAGGTCATTTTCCTTGATTTTGCAGCATTACGCTTCAAGTGATTTGCATGAATAGCCCTGAGGACTTATCAGCGAACTCATGGAAGTTGTGATTAGATATTCTCCGCTGCACCAGCGGTGGTGGAATCACTCCATCATGGTTCAAGCCATTACCGAAGGACCGAAGACGCTTCGTAATCCTCATCGAGAACTTTGTCGTCTGTGAATGGCTTCGTCTGGACGCCATTTAGCGCACCCTTCCACGCTATCGTCAAGACAAAAAGGACGGTACTGACTGCGGTCACGACACGCTTGCGTCCATCAAACCATAAATATCCCAGGCCCTCGACTCACTATAGAGGAGCTTCAAACCTCTGAAGATGCTCGATCTATGCGCACCGTCACACCACCCCCACATCCATCCCCGCAAGCAGTGCCAGGCCAAAAAAAGACGACTCACAAGCGCCGAGGTCAAGCCAATCCAGACCCTACCACGTCGATGCTCCCCTTGTGCCAAGCAGGTGGGACGTGCTGATTCAACCCACTCCTTAGCCGAATGCCCCCACCTTCAGTAGCAAAGGACCGCAAGTATATCGCAAGAACTCGTCAAGTGTCCAACAACCTTGATGAATCAGATGACGATTCCCCTAAACAAATATGACTTGTGCCTTCATCGACGAGAACTTGGATGATTCCCAGGTGCAGAGACCAATCAACTGCCCTACGCTGGTCAGGACTGGTAGTTCTCTTTATTTGGAACCTTTGGAACAAATGCAGTGCGTCTCACGATTGATAGGGAGCCACAGGAAATCTCATAAGCGAAATTCGTTCGATCCCTAGCGTCAACACCTTAGCAAGCGCACCAGTCTGCCTCACCCAGGCCGATGGTCTCCCCTCTTGACGTGGTTGGAGAAACATCGTTCACCTTCACTCGCGATGGCCACAAATTCATTTTCTGGTGGCTCGGTGGTAGATAAGCCTTGAGGGCTCCAGTAATCTGGAGGAATCCCATTTGAAGCTGACGATGTCGCAGTTCAGTCCGCTACAAACACAGCAGATCAAGGAGTGGATGTGTGTCACCATTATACAGTTCATGGAAATCAAACAGAAGGTTATCCGTAAAAATGCACCCACACTCGTACGTCGAGCCTCAGGTTCTGCGTGACACCATCGCACCGCACTACTGTAACCTTCTGCCTGGCGCAATAACATTGAAGGGGATTCTTCCTGAAGATGTCAGCCAGAGTGCGACCACTTTTGCTTAGAACCATCGTGTGATGCTAGTGTTGCCTCCCCAGGACCCTTCGATAACGAACAGCCTATGGCCCCTGCTACTCCAAGTCTCATTCGAGTGTTGCTGGGCCAAGTCCGCATCCCCTAATTCAGCCAGCGGCCCTCGTCATTAGGCGACACGAGCAGTTTGGGCAAAATCCTGCTGCAGTTATACGTACCGCACAACCATTGCAAAAAAGACACTGACTCCCATGCAGAATCAAGCACTTGCCACACCAAGCCTTCCTCCCAAACAGTACCACTTGGCTAGGGTCTCTATGAGACTCAGATCACACAATGAGCCCCGGACGTTCGTAAAATCAAAAATTTCAGTGCCCTCTCCCTAAGAATTATGAAGTTTTTGACCTTACATTCCTCATGGATACAATGCGCCCGCTGCCCCTTCGGTCCCTTTCAAGATGTTGTTAATATGGGCCCAGTCAAGCCAATACACACACGAAAAGGCCGCACTTCCCCAGTACTGCATGATCAAAACTCCAGAAATGCAAACAAAAGTTTGCAGTTGTTTTGGTACATCAACCAATCTTCTTGGGCAAGAAGACCACGTGGCTGTTCGTTTAGTTACTGATTCTGCTGATTTGTAGGCAGGTACAGCAAACCCCAGCCTTCACTTATGCCTGATGGTTGGATTCTCACACTACGTACGATTGCATAAGTGGAAGGGAAGGACATTATAGCAACACCTGAACTCACCTATGTCTTGCCTTCTACCAGATCCCCCTCTCTTTCGCCAGTCTATGAATACTGGGGGTGGAGATACTACATTTCGTGGCGTCCGTGTTACACAAGATCCGTAAATGGATGCCTGGTTAGGTAAACGCCATTGAAGAGCTAACTGTGCCGTCGTCTCGGTGATTCTCCTGGAGTTTAAGGCTGTGGTTGCTTTTCAAAGTTGCTGATGATTTGTAATGCGGTGGTGGTGGTGACCACCATTGATGAGGTGCTGAATATATGGAGATAGCTTACTGCATTATTTGTCAATAAAGTCCATCCTGCGTCTTTCGGCATCCAAGACGGTTATTGTCCCACAGTTCGTACTGTATCCTTACGGCTGGATCTGGTCCAATGGAGAATCCTTCAGGCCAGTCCCACAGTGTCGGATACGCTTTCCAGTTGTTGCACCAGAAAAGGGCGGTGGAATGAGATCGTTTATTGGTGCATTCAAAGTCTGCTAGGTAATTCCTGATTGCTGCTAGACTTTGGCCCCTATTACGATGATGTGGTAGCATGGGCGTCCAGCACAGACAAAAACACATGGTCTGATGACCCTCTTGCTGCCCTTAAAGACTGCCTCCAAGCTGCCTAAACTCCCCACCCCGTACTACCTCCACTTCCTACGCCACCATTAGATGCACAACTTGAGATGTTCACATGATGGATCTGATCAAGAGCACTATCTTGCGTTCAACTTTTATATAACCCGCAATGGGACCATCCCTTGCTGGATTACTTCAGTGCCAAGTTTGTCGTGGAGCCAACCCACCCGGGCTTCCATGTGAAGTTGAAGCCTTGTCTATTTCTACATCTACCAAGCACTTCAGTCCTTTTCATTATTCAATCCAAACACCATCCTTGTATACGTACTGATATTAAGCCTGGGTGCAGGCCTTTGAGAAGCTTGCCGTGGCGAATTTTTCCGCCAGTACCTAGGGCGTCCATTCATTTTTTGTCCCCAGTTAAGCCGTTATCAAGTGATTCAGTTCGTCAGTACAGATCAGCCAACATTCCATTGATTTTCGCAGCCGCAAGTGCTCATCCGAGTGCCAGGACCAACTTGCCACAGGATTTGCAGCTTTTGTTAAAACATGAAGAGGAAGTCTACCGTCTTAAGCATTTATGCTCAAGACGTTTCATTCTCAAGGCAAAATGCTAGCTCCCGCTTCACAGCCCAGAGATGCTTGGTCATCACTTCAGTTGGAATGTTCTATCTACAGTAGAACCCATGCCTCATTGGTGTCCAGGGCAACGGCCATCACATAGCAAGACCACTAATATCCAAGATGTGTGACAACGCTACCTAGCAAGTTGCTTAAGTGCCAGGACGGTCTGTTGGTAGTCCGCAGTGACCCAGCAAGGCCACTTCAACCAACACGCGAGTGTATTATGATTCCTCAGCCAAGTTCTGACATGCAATCCTGACTTGCCCGCACATGCACAGTTTTTGACCATCCAACGTCGTCACCAGCTTACATAGTATATGACCAGCACGATTTTTACTACGCCTGGCCTCCCCCCATGGGAAAAAAGTCTATTGAGCAGGTGAATCCAGCTGTTCATATATGTGCATCCATTCGCGACACTCCACAACACTCTGATCAAGCAGTAACAGCGAGATACTCTGAAGCTGGGTTGGAGTCATCATTTTAAGCCCACGACTGTCCCTTAGCGTAATCCGACAGCCCTGACTCCTTATTATGCGTGGGGGTGTGAAAACCACCCACTCATTCACCACGTAGTGCTCTATGTGGATAGAACCATGCATTGCACGCTCGTGATGCCTTGATCCGCCATCTGAATGAGAAATTGCGTCCGCTGAGGGAACCGGCTGTCATTCGGACTGTCCGCACCTGGGTTATTCAAGCCCCTTGTCGTGATGCAGCCTCCCAGGCAATATCGATTTAGCATGAGGTTGGACGTGTCAGAAGTAAACAAGAATCCCATAGCAGAGATATCTGCAGTTGCGGATTAGAGGATGTGAACTGTACGCCAGGAACTACACTGTTGGCCGGCCCCTGTATCTCCCCTCTCACGCTCTCAACTCGCCCCCACAGATGCCAATAAAATTTAGTATTAGGTCCCACGCTGGTCTTCTTAGTCACCGTCGAGATTGTTGGTCTCACACGGGCTCAGTTCACAAACCAGCAAATCCCTTTTGCTCTGACCACCAGATGATCCAGTACCAAAACATCAGATCCGCGATTCAGCAACCCACCCCCATAGTGAAAAGTCAACAGGCACACTTAGGATCAGTTGCCCCCGCCACTCAAGTGGCAAAGGCTAGGTGACCTAGTGTACCTTATTCAGACGCTGACAAACTCACGTGCCCCCAGGAACAGGATATTTTGGGTCAATTCCGGTCGAGGGACATGTGGTGTAATGTTCGCAAGATTGTTGGATCTCAGTTGAGAAATACCTCGTATCGTATCAAAAAGCTCGACTGCAATAAGGTCCCAAGTCACTTTGAGCACAACCCACCTCATCCGTTTGGATCATCCCTAGCATCAGTTGACACAGAAGGTGAGGACATCTATGTGTCCAAGGCCACATAAGCCCCAAAGATTTCCACCGTGCTTATTCCATTGAACTATCTTTGCCAGTCCCGTTCTACAGAAGATCTCCCAGTTACTAGTACTACCACAGACACCAAGAAAGCCAGCAGCTGGAGCACAGTCAACAGTTTTAGGCAGCTAGTAATCTTGATGCATGATGAGCCCCTAGAATAGGGGAAAACCTAGAGACAGCACCTCATAGCTTGCCAAGACGTTCTGGACGTCAGCTTTAACTTCCTAAGCACCTTGAGATTTTGCTTCTGGACTGAGCTTGTTTCCACAGCAGCTTCGATTTTATGAACTTAAGGGGCAGAATAAGCCCAAAGGATTGGAGGTAGTGACCCATTGTGAAGGCCTTAAGTTTTTGAACACCTTGGTCCACTCTGGAACTGACTAGGTTACTTGCCATCCATTTTGTGATTGAGCGGGACTCTATCATTGTGTGACTTTGAGCAATATTGGCCCACTCTAGTGTTTTTTTAGTATGAGGCATAAAGAACTCTTTTCTTATATTTATTATGATGCACTTTCTCAACCTTTTTGAAGGGAAGGCAACACTCAGTGGTTAAGCCAGGTTTGGGTTATGCCCCATCTCTGCCCTGTGGTGACGGCATTCCCTTATGTTTAGCTTGGTTCAAGTCATCCTTGCAGTTTCACCGGTGATACGTAAGTGTATCCTCTTGTAAATAGGTATGGGTTTGGTTATCCCATTGACTTAGTAGTTACTCCAACTTCCCTTGTGGCCCGTAGACAAAAAGAATATGCAATCAAGGGACTTGGGTGCCTTTATCAACTTATTTTAAATACCCTTTGCAGGATAGGCGTGCCACTAGGGAACTGTACTTGGCACTTGATCAAAGAGACAGGGTTTTATACGCACAATTTTGTTCTGGAACCCTATCAAACCTTACTGTGAGTTTCTCATCAGTGCGCGGGACTGCATTAGTAAACGATCATGATCTTTGATAGGAGCAAATACGAAATCCAGCTTATGTTTTCTATTGAAATATAGCTATACAAATACATTTGTTTTTCATTTACGTTATTTATATATACACATTGGATTTTTTCAATATAGACTTTATTGTGTCTATTTTTTCTGAAAATGAAAAGATTGATTTCAATTGAAAAATTTGGATTTAAAAAAAAAAAGTGTATGTGACCAACCTTGTTATAGTATTAAACACCCACCTAATTTTTTAATTATTATTTTTATGAGAAAAAACACTACCCAACAGTAATCTGACTATTGCATATATAACTGTGTTGACATTCCCACCTTTCCCCTTCCCTGAAAGGCTGCCAGTTGCAGGCAATGCTATAATGAGACAGAAGTTAAAATTGGACATTTTATTTATGCTTTATTTATTTTAAAGCAAAAAATCCTCCCAATGCTAATGGCGTTGGAACTATGTGACATGTAACATAAAAAACACAGGTATAATACTGTATACAAACTCAGCACCATGGGACTGTTTATCTGTGGCCTTGTTTGGCTTAGATTTTATATAAGGGTGTGATTTTACTAATTATATTGTCACCGTCCAGGGACATGGTTAGGGACCCTCATTAATACCTCATAACATGAACTGACCTTTATGCATTCTAGGTATCATGTCTAACCAGGGTGCATCTTTTGTTATAATGATTAGGTGATTGAACTGTGCCATGAAATGAGAAGTGTAAAGTATATGATAGGTGTCAAGGCGGTTAGAACTCTGTGCTTATTGAAGTAATGCAAGGAGAGGAAAATTGAAATCTATTGCCAGTATAACATTCGCCAGTCATTAAAAAAAATAGGCTCTACTGATAAATGAAACACAAATATGATTCAGCAATAAAAACATAATTTTGAAATGAATTTATACCTCAGAAGGATGAAAGCAATCAAGGTCACTATAGCACCTGGAGGGGGACCTAATGTAAGCCCACACATTTTTACACACTGGCAATAACTTTTTTTTTTAAAGACATGACATCGAAGTAGAAATTTTCCGCTTAACCTAGCTAAAAAAGATGAGGTGTTATATGCAAATCACCCTCCAACGTTAGAGAAAGATCCATTGCCAGTTTTCTGGAAAATTCAATCTAGCCGGTTTGTTTACCGTAGTACGTTAGGATAGTAACAGGGGCGGCGGAAAAGAGGGGGAAAAAAAAACACCAATCAACACACAACAAACAGCACACACCCCACCCCCCGGCGAAAGGAAACAAATCAGCGATTGGGGATTTAAATCAAATTTGGCCAAATTACAGCGATTTGGAGCCATATTGGTTAAAAACTGTCAATGTTTTTTTAAGATTTTTTGCCCTCCTCTGCCACCAGAATTTCAATTTCTTCCCAAAAAAGTCAAACCCCCCCCCCCCAAAAAAAAGCGAAGTGTGACGCGCCACTGGGTTTTAATAACAATCCTTTTTTAAATTGGGTCTTTTGGTGACTTGTGTTCTGACAATGGAGGGGTTGTATTAAACTGCCTAACATTACAATACAATACCTTCTGAATAATACATAATAATAATATAATAATAACAATTGGATTTTATAAAGCGCCAATTCATCAAGATCACAGCGCCTTTGCCTATTAGTATTTACGATTGACATCAGCAAATCGTTCACAATCATTTCGCTTTCACTAGGTCGGCAGCCGGCCCAAAGCGCACAATCCTATCTGCATTTAGATTGTAATTCCAAGATACGAGCTTTTCACCGAATATCGCTGGGTCGACGAGCAAGCGAGGTGGTAAAGGCCTTGCCCAGTGCAAAAAACACTTGGCACCGCAGAGGGGGGCGCGAACCCGTAACCTTCAGGTCATGAGTCGCCCCGTCATATCCCTGGACCAAATTGCCCTCAGGTGCGTAGAAATAGACAGTCCCCTCCCCACCCCCACCACCAAACAAACACCCCCCCAACAACCCGCACTCTTAAACACAACCCAACCCCCCACCCCCCCCCCCCCCCCCCCCTACCAACCGCCCCCCCCCCCCCCCCCCCCCCCCCCCCATCACCCGGGCTTAACATGTTCAACGTGGTTATAGATATTACGCCAGTGAAATCTGACAACTATGGCCTACTAGGCTGCTATTGAAAAAAATATCACAAGTCGTTGAATTTTAGCCTCACCCAACTTCTTGCTGAACGTTAAATACTAATTTTTGCCTGTGAGGTATTTGCTTTTTGAATTTTTGCAACTTAGAAGTTCTAATCTGGCCGCAAATTAACTGCAAGCTTACAGTTGTCAAGGGCGATTTTTTAATCACAACTGGACTGATGTGTAATACTCGCCAAGTCATTTTAGTGACTATTCAGTTCAAACAGAATAAAAATCTTCAAGTTTAACCGGCCCCGTTTCAGTTGAGGTTGCCGAGATGTGAATAACATTCAGTTCATCTTTATCAATCATCAGGGGAGGGCGGCCAAGAAAGAGAAATTCAATTTTAGACGTGCGCCATTTGGTTAACACGGCTAAAAAGCGAAATCTGAGCGGAAATAATTCTGATTTTTTTTCTTAT